>CABFOW010002536.1:0-26147 GCA_902141385.1 Timema californicum | reverse complement strand
TGAGATGAAATGGAGGACCTACAGTTTAACGTGGAATCCGAACCACGGTGAAGGCCTGGCATTCCCCACATTCACAAGATGTCTTGTCAGAGGTGAAGGAAGGGTTTGGTAATGAGATAAATCTGTGCCGGGACCTGGGATTGAACCCCGGCCGCCAGCATAGAAGTCTGACACCTTACCCTTAGACCGCCAGGTCACCCATTATAGATATAAAATAAAATAATAATAATAATACATATTTAGGTATTATTGAGTTTACTATTTCCAATGTATGTTTAATTGTTAAGCATGTTGTTTTAGTTTGTTTTTTAAAATCTGTATTTTTATTTTAGCTTTCTTATCAAAATAAATTATAATACCTCATGATGATTAAAGTTGGTCAAAAGGTAACTCAGCCTAATCTGTTTATTTCACATGTTTTTTTTTTAGATACTTAACACATTATATCAACACTTTTAAAAATAACTTAAAGAAACTCAAATCATGATTGTTTTGAATTTTAAATAATAATATGAGTCTAGATTGTTTAATTTGTCTGGATTTTAATCTGTATTTTGCAAAGGGTGGTTAGGGTTGATTAATATTGAAATCATTATAGAAATAAATTTTAATTCACAGTTTAGGCCTATATTTTGTAATGTAGGTCTATTTGTAAATCATTAAAATTTCTAACAATTTGCTGGGATTCGGATTAGAGATTCGAAAATAAAATGTGGATTTGTATTCGAGAAATAATGGATTCGACCCATCTCTAGATAGGTATATTAATACTTTGCCTGTACTAAAGTGAAACTGCAAAAAGTTGATTTTTTTCACAATGAAAAATAATAAACCAATTATAAATATTGCCTTTTTCTTTGCATATTATAACTTTTTCACTTCATGTATCAAAATGTTAAAAATCAAGGTATTTAAAATCATACTGTTAAGATCGATTCTCAATTCTTTTGATGTCAGTAAGAATGGATGGTTATGAGGAATCAAATTTGACATCCTTGAAAAAAATCTCTAATGTTATGTTTGGATTAAAGATTTGTAGGTAAAATGAAAACTCAAGTTTAAATGAAATTTTTTAATTCATATATAATGATAAATATATAATAATAATAATAAAAATTAATAATAAAATTTTAAGTTCATGCCCAAATTTCTAAAAAAATAATTATTTTTCGCCTCTCTTTTCCTTTTTCCAACTAAGTTCTGAACTCTCCTTCCTTCCAAAATATAATCCTTTTTGAATTGATTGAGCATTACTTGTTATTGGCATTGATAGTTCCAACAGGGTGCCTCGATCACACTCGCCAAACTCCAAGGCTGCTATGCAGAATAGATTCAAGTGGGATAAGTTTCGCCGGCGGGTAGACACACTCGAACGAGAGCTGAATAAGGAGCTTCAATTCCATGAGAAGAATCCAGAGAAACACCCCCTTTACCCGGAGGAATGGAAAAAGTTTTGGAATAAGAGATACAAGGTATATCTAGTATGAGCAGAGGAAAGTGTAACAATAGCTACTTATCCATTTTTATAGGAAGAACAATTAAAAAGAGAGTTTTTTTGTGGTCAATATTGATAATGTTTTACTTTATTATTAGTGTTATTTAATAAGTTTAACACTTTAGCTCAGTCTTTATTGTGTCTGCCTTCTAAGCTAAGGGTCCTGGGTTCTATTCCTGGCATTGCTGAAAATATGGGTTTATCCTTTCACATTGATAAATTGACGACCAGGAACTGGATGTTGTACTTGTCCAAGTTTTAAGATAGATTATAAGGGATATGAAGCTACAACAGGCCTAGCAAGCAGGTAGTGGAAAAATATATAGCTTGAATAAAAAACTTACCCAAACCATAGGCTGGAAACATTAATGGATGTAAGGAAGTAAATAGGTAGGGGTCTACATGACTTAATTTATGAATACGTGAAAGTAGCTCTGGAATTATTTCTAGATTTCTTTCTATGAAATCTGTATTGTACTTAACCCTTTGAGTACCAACGTCGCTCAGAGCGATGTGTGAAATATTTGCTAAAATTGCCTGCATCACTCACAGAGATCCCATGTTTTTGAGCTCTTAGTTCAGTATTAAGTCAACAGGTAAGTTAGATCTTATTTCCACTACATTCTCATATGTTCAAGCTACTTTTATTTGTCCTTGCACTTAGTTTCTATGTATAAACATAAACATTATTTGCTAACTTTATGAGTTTTATATTTGGCCTTGTTAGTAAACATGACTACTAAGAGGAAAGCTGTGATTCAAGACACAGAAATACTTGCAATATTTATTGATAGCTCAAGCGAGAGTGGTCAATTTGTTAGCTATTATGAAATCAGTGATACTTAATTTGTAAATAATGAAACTGAACAGGAATTATATTCTAGTGAAAGTGAAAGATCGGAACAAGGAGTGGCAGCTAACATTGATAAGGTGACTGTCAATACGAGTGATTCCTTTAGGGATGAACTAAATCTTGAAGATCAGGGTAATCAACCCCAACCTCTTCAGATTCCAAGCCAATGATTTATTTAATACTTTATTTTACTATATCCATGCTAATGTTGATGGTCACTGAAACATCTGCTATGCATAACTCAATTTTAGCGTAAAATTTAAAGTTAACTTTTTTTTTGTAATCTTTGTTATTTACTCAGGTTTTTATGTTCTTTTCATTGATTTATTCTCTTTTAAGTTACTTATATTTTAAAAGCTTGAAAATTAGTGTTGAATAAAACTTTTTTTTAATATCTAGGCTAGTGATTTTTGTATTATATTTAATAATTAAAAAGGCATATAGAATTATATAATCGTATTGGCAGGCATATTAGCTATTTTATGTAAAAATTTGAGTGCAAGAAGTTCAAATACTAATACGGTAATAAAATTTAAACACAATGCTGTATTTTTCAGCAAAATAGCTTGGCACTTTTAGCACAATTTTTTGTCATTTCTTGGCACTCAAAGGGCTAAGCTACATATAGAATGGGAGGAGGGTGGGAGACAAGGAATAAAAGTTACACGATAGTTTGAGTATGAGTGGAGAATGTGAAACAACAGAATTTACTCTTAATCTCCCTTGTAAAGTAATAGGCTTACCATGCATTATTCCACTATGGTATAGCTAATAAGATATGGTCATAGTATAATCTAGGTATGTAATGGAATGTACAATTAATTGAGGTGGGGAAGCGTGGGACACTAGATACAAGCTACACCTAGTACGGGCAAGGGAATTGGGAACATGAAATTCCAAGTACATATAGTTTGAGTGAAGAATGTGAAACAAATGCAAGGTAGATAAAGTATGGCAAGGAAAGTTGGAACAAGAGATTCACATCCAATGTTCATTTCCTGTGTGTGTCGCTTATGTTATTCCTTTTACATGTTTCTTTCTAAGTGTCCTATAATTCTTTACAATTTCCCTTTTTTTCCCTATTGGGTTTTTCAGTTTCCACTTTTAGGGAGTTACGTTGCACATTTCACACTTCCTCATAATGAGTTCTGATAAAATGAAACCTAGGTCAGGAGATAGGGAATTGGGACAGTGTGGAATCCCGAACTTCAGGAAAAAAATTCAGGAAGGAAAAAAATATTTCCTCGGATTTTTCGGAAAAGAATATAAAAAAAATACAGCTAAGGACCGACCATCAAGGTCATGTTTATATTTAATTTTCATTAAAAATATTATTAACTCATTACATTTTAACTAACTTTAACTTCCATTAAGCACCTGAACACTTAAAACTTCAGTCACTTGTCTTGTAACTCCTTACAAAATAACTGAGTGCCATTAAATAATATAATATAACCACAATAGATATAATTGAGGGAAATATCTATCTCTGAATAGATTTAAGCCAGGAAAACATATTTTTAGTGCAAAATAATCATAAAGTGGTTTTTAAATATCAAATTATACATGAAATACACCTTCAACACACTTATTTGCAAAAAGACATGTATATTATATGGATATTATTGTTTATATTGGTATCCATTTGCTTATTTATCATAGATAATAATTGTTGGATAAGCTAATATTTTTTGAGTGCAACAGCACTTTTTTTTAGAGCTTTACTAACTAAATCGTAAGAGTCAACCGCACACACTGGCTCGGTTGAGAAATGTTTTTATTATTCTTATGGACAAGAATGTGACTCACTCGTATTTATTCAGGTTAGTTTGAATATTTTGATGTTTTACTGCTTAAGTATTTATTAAAATTCATGCCATGAGTTTTTTATTTAAAAACCAACTTAGTCAATTTTAAAATTCATTTTTAGATTTCACCTATTATAGTTAAACCAAAGATATTTGATTAAAACTACACTATTATTACAGTTGAATTAGACCTAGTTATTTAATTTACATTATATCAAAAAATCTTACTCAACACTTGTTGGAAAAAATATTTAGTTTTATTTAAACTCACAATATAAAAACAAATAATATAAAATTTTAAGTGTACATATTTTTTTCCCTTTTATTTACTTTTCTTGGTAAGATTATAGACGGTAAATGTATTGGCCATACGAATAACTGCAATTCAACCGGAATTTTTCTCCTTTTTCTTGACGATTTTAAATATAAAATTACAAATATGAAATATATATATATATATATATATATATACAAAATTCTAAAATGGAATATTATTTTAAATTCTTTTCCCTCATACTTGTCCTGTTTCTGCGGAAAATTGTTATTTCCCGCTCGAAAATTTCCTAAAGTTAAAATGTCATTCCCGCACAGCACTAGACAGAAATGATCAATTTTCTTCAAGTGGCAGCATCTACCTCTTTGTCTAGTTGCAGCAATGTAAAGTGTAAACTCTGTTCTTCCTTTCATTGTAAAAGCCATATTGTGCTCATTTATATGTTTTATACACCTTTCCTATACCTTCTTCTAGTATAGGCTAGAAATTCGAAATAAATTGAAAAATAGTAATTTTTTAGCAGTCATGATATATTAAGTGTTTGAAGATTGAAAAGAGCTTAATTTAAACACCACAGTGCTTTGACAGAGGGGGGGAAAAAAGTCTGAAAGAAAATTGATTTTAAATATATCAATGATTTCCACAAAAAAAAAATGAGTGTGTGAAGTCCACCTTTTTAATTTGAAGGGAAGTCAAATTGAAGGTTTAATATTTAAAAAAAATTGAGAAACATATACTTTGCCTAACTGTAAATTAAGGTAATAAATTTAATTTACAAAATGGTATATCCCAAACATAATTCATCTATTTTGTCTAAAAGTGATAAATGAAGTTCACAAAATGTAATGTATATTTTATTTTTACACCAACACTAATTTATTATAAAAATAACACAAGGAAAAAAAAAGGTTTTAACTTTAAATTTTTATTTTTTGAAGCGTTGTAATTGTCGAATGTGGAATTTTACTCGCAAGTAAGTCGAAATAGGAAATTCGAGACAGGAATGTAAGATTTTAAAATCATGCTTGAGAATAATTTTTTGATTAAAAATTTATTGATTTTTTAACTAATATGGTAAAACTTGTAAATGTTATAGTAATATTATTAAAACTCACTTGGTTGCCACTTGGCACCACTCTCGCAGTAGACTAAACTGGCGATGACGGGGAGATTTTGATCGAATCCTAGTCGAGTATACTGAGGGTGGATTTTCCTAAATGGTTTCTCACACTATCTTCACAAATGTGGGGACACCTCTAAATTCAATCTTACTCATTTCTAACATACGTGAGTCATTAGTATATAAGGGTATAGCCGGCACAGGTAACATTGCTAAAGGTAATTAAAAAAAGGGGTGTGAATCACATTTTTTTTATCAAATCAAAAACAAAATTTTGAATTATTATCAAATAATACAAATCAAATAGTTGATTTTATTATATTTTGATGGAAATTATTTGCAGAGTGCAAAAATTACTACAAAACATAATGTTTGGCACCTCTTCAATATGCTCTAAGAATGAAACTGCAAAATATTATCTGGGTTTGAAACCTCTTAAAAGTTACTTAATATTATTAAAACATTTTGAATGCTCTCTCTAGGTTTGACACCCCTTAGAGGTGCATGTCTAACATCCCTTGTTCTCTACTCCCTGTCTGGCCCACCAACAATGGACACAATGACTCCTCATTAATGGTTGACCTTGGCAAGCTACTTCCTAACCCCCCCCTCCCCCCTTTACACTAATTTCCACACCACAAAAGATAGGAGAATATATCTCTGTCCTTCTCTGAATCTTAGGTGACCTTGCAGTGGGGATGTTTACCTCACTTGCTGACCTTTCTATTCTCTGTCTCTACACTAAGCCATCCCTGCCCCCTCCCCTTACACACTAGAGAAAGAAACATTGTTTTGACTACACTAGCAGCCAACCTCCACATACATAAAGTTGGCCCTCGACTTTCTTCAAATGAATTGAAATTCATACAGTCCTTTGTGCTATGTTTGTGCTCATATGTGCCTGAAGCTCAGTGTTTGTACTATTAAATTACTCAAATTATAAGGATTTTAATGTGGCAGGCCAACTTGATTTCAAGCTGGCCCGCCACATTTTTTAAAACATCCTATCTTGATTTTGATTATACCAGTTCTTTTTGCCATATTTGTGCTAATATGTACCCAAAAATCAGCTGTTGTGCTATTAAATTAAGTCTGTGGCAACGATTTTAGCGTGGTGGGCCAACTTGACGTTCAAGCTGGCCCGCCACATTTTTGAAATCCAAATTTTCTTACGCCACTCGTTAGTGCTCTGTTTGTGCTCATATGTGCCCGAAATTCAGCTTTTGTGCTATTAAATTACGCCCGTGACAACAATTTTAATGTGGTGGGCTAGCTTGATGTTCAAGTTGGCCCGCCACATTTTCGAAATCAAAAATTTGTTAATGCCATTTGTTAGTGCTCCGTTTGTGCTTATATGTGCCCAAAATTCAGCTT
Organism: Timema californicum; assembly: GCA_902141385.1. NCBI lineage: Eukaryota > Metazoa > Arthropoda > Insecta > Phasmatodea > Timematidae > Timema > Timema californicum. The sequence continues at coordinate 19,223 of CABFOW010002536.1, read as the reverse complement.
TGGTGCTATCAAATTATGCCCGTGGCAATGATTTTAATGTGGCGGGCCAGCTTGATGTTTAAGTTGGCCCGCTACCTTTTTGAAATCCAAAGTTTCTTACGCCATTCGTTTGTGCCCAAAATTCAGCTTTTGTTCCATCAAACAACTCTTGTTACAACGATTTTATGTCTGCTGGCCACTGTTGCGGGGTGGAGTCAGGCGGATTGCTTGGTACCATGTATTGAGTGGGAGATATCTTGTTCTTCCATTGGAGCGAAGCAGGAAGTCTAAAACTGAACAAATGGAGCACAAATGACTGTATATATTTTAACTCGTTTGTAGGATGAGGCGACTAACAAGTCAAGAATAAAATTTACAAAATTTTTTTTATCTCCTTAAAATGTTAATTGTATCTAAGACCTAGGCTGATTTATCTCGTCGTCACTGTATAAGCAATATTATAATGTATAGTACTAATAGATGTGTTTAATTTTAAAAATAACTTTTAGATTAATTTATATTGAATTAAATTGTAAATTCAGTTTATATGCTTAAGCGCACCTTTATTGCACTTTTAGTAATACACATTATTCATCAATGATTACCAAGGGGTCTTAAACATTGGAATCACATTTAATCTGGTTGCCATCTACACGAATATTAGGACTCAAATTCTTTTTTAGAAACCGATAATTTTTTTCTGAGTGCACTCAGAACCCAGATTTTGATGACACATTAGTTTTTGATACATCATAAACAATTTTCATACGTAGGCCTACTACTGTACAACCACTATGCCAAAAAAGTTTCTCTCGGGCAATGCCGGGTACTTCAGCTAGTAAGATGTAAATTTCACTTTTACATTCATAGGCCTACAGAAAAACTTAATTCACACACAACAAACAAGATTTATGTCAACTGGGCAAAACAAGACAGTTAATATTTTTATAGATGCCAGTATTTACATCACTGAGAGTCTGGAACTATAGTTTCCAAATAGAAAAACCATCTAGATCATTACCTTTCTAAACACTATATTGTTACCTTTATATTTTGCTTTAAAGACATAGTACTGTGTACAGTGCTTGCTCAAATTATTTTAAAGTAAGCTATATTTTATTTGGAAGAAGAATAGGAAAGGTGAATAGAAACAGATAAAAGGGGGAGGAACACAAAATGGCCTTTACAATGAAAAGAACAACACAGCTCACACTTTACACTGCTGCCAATGGACAAAGAGGTCATGGTTGCCTCTTAAAGAAAATTGATCGTCACCGCCCAATCCCCCGACCCATGTTTCATTCTATCGGAACTCATCAGGGAGGAGTGTGAAACGCGCAACGTGACTTCCTAAAAGAGCTTAAAGCAAAAAGAGGTTTTCCTTATAGAGTTATATCATATATTTGCTTCTATTGTCCTTTTCCTGTGTTTGTCCTTTATGTTATACCTTTTACATGTTCCTATCTATGTGTTCTATCATTCTTTACCATTTCTTTTTTCTCCCCTTTTGTGTTTTTATGGTTTTCTCTTTAAGGAAGTTGCGTTGCACGTTTCACACTCCTCCCTGATGAGTTCCAATAGAATGAAACCTGGGTCGGGGGATTGGGAGGTGACGATCAATTTTCTTTAAGAGGCCACCATTACCTCTTTGTCCATTGGCAGCAGTGTAAATTGTGAACTGTGTTCTTCTTTTCATTGTAATGGCCATATCATGTTCATCCTTGTATCTCTTTTATATGTTTCTATCCACCTTTCCTATCCTTCTTCCAAATATAATACAATTACCTCATAAAGCAAAAACGAGGTTTTTCTTTAAAGTAAGTTAGTTAGTTTTAATCTAGTTTTAAAAAGGAAGGGAAAGAACTGATATATTTTTTGTTTAAAGTGCCACTATAAACTCTGTCACGTTGTGTGCACAAAACTCGGTGATTTACTCGTATATAGGATTCACTTAATGGTCGGTTGGAGCTAAAGAAGGGGATTAAAAGCAAGTTGATTGTATCTATAATTTCAGCCCTTCCTTCTTTATTTCTTTATGTTATTAGCTACACCACTGAATGTCAATCAATATTGTCTTTATTTATATTCTTATTTGACTGCTTGGTGACCATCTAATAATTTTAAGAATAATTTTAATTATATTTGACTATCCATTACACTCACTTGCTCAATTCTTAATAACATTAGTAAGTTATATAGAACATTCTAAATTAAAATTCGCATGCTTTTATTTAGCATATGGGTCTAATAAAAAAATAGAGAAACAAGACAAGAATTTGAAATAGAAGAAAAAGTTTCCAGGGTGGTCGTTAATTTACAAATAATATTCTATAATTACCCAACTCGATAATACAAATGGCATTCTCATATTATATTATGTTTAATTTTGATTATTATTTCTTTCTTGTTGCGATCTTATTATGTCAAGCGATGTCTACATTCAGTAAATTTATATAAATATCGATCAACCTCACTATGTTATTACAATAATACACTGGGTGACCTGGCGGTCCAGGGGCAAGCTGTCAGACTTCTGTGTTGGCGTTCAATCCTTGATCCCGGCACAGATTTATCTGATTGCCAAACCCTTTCTTCACCTCTGACTAGAAGTGTATTAATCACAACTTGTGAATGTGGGGAATGTCAGGCCTCCATCGTGGTTCGGATCTTATCCCATATGAGTGCAAATCGAGCACATTGGAGTGTCGTAAATAGAATTGAATTATGTTATGTTTTTCAATATGTGGCCTGCCACATTAAATGTTATTTAAAAGGCCTAGTTTGACGGCAAAAATTTCACATTCATGCACATATGAGCACAAACAAAACACAAACAAATGGTAAAACAAAATTTTGTTACATTGATTTTTTTTTAATGTGGTGAGTCCGCTTGAACTCTAGTCTTCCCTATACCGTAGGCCTAACCTGTAGAAAACTTAAGTTGGCCCACCACAATAAATGTTCTCTAGATTGCCTAATTTTAGAGAACAAATGTTCTCTTTTGGGCACATATGAGCACAAACGGGGCACAATGGAGTGACGTAAATCAAATTTTGTTATGTTGTGTTTTTCAATATATGGTGGGCTAGCTTGAGCTCAAGTTAGCCTTCCCGCTTTGCTCCAACATACCCGGACGCACAAGCTCTATTCCCCTCAGTATGGTACAAGCAATCCGCCTCGCCTGAATCCGCCCTGCAACAGTGGCCAGCAGACATAAAATCGTTGAAACAAACGTTGTTTGATGGAACAAAAGCTGAATTTCGGGCGCAAATGAGCAAAAACAGAGCACTAATGAATGGCTTAAGATAATTTGGATTTTGAAAATGTGACGTGCTAAATTGAACATCAAGCTGACCTGCCACATTAAAATCGTTGCCACGGGCTTAATTTAATAGCGCAAAAGCTGAATTTTGGCCACATATGAGCACAAACGAAGCACTAACAAATAGCGTAAGAAAATTTGGATTTCGAAAATGTGGTGGGCAAACTTTAACATCAAGCTAGCCCACCACATTAAAATTGTTGCCACGGCCATAATTTAATAGCACAAAAGCTGAATTTCGGCCACATATAAGCACAAACGAATGGCGTAAGAAAATTTGGATTTCAAAAATGTGGCGGGCCAAATTGAACATCAAGCTGGCCCGCCACATTAAAATCGTTGCCACGAGCTTAATTTAATAGCACAAAACCTAAATTTCGGGCACATAAGAGCACAAACGAAGCACTAACGAATGGCGTAAGAAAATTTGGCGAGCCAACTTGAACATCAAGCTAGCCCGCCACATTAAAATCATTCCCACGGGCTTAATTTAATAGCACAAAAGCTGAACTTTGGGTATATATTAGCACACATATAGCACAAAGAGCTGATTTAATCAAAATCAAGATAGGATGTTTTTAAAAATTTGGCAGGCCAGCTATAAATCAAGTTGCCCGCCACATTAAAATCTTTATAATTTCAGTAATTTAATAGCACAAACGCTGAGCTTCGGGCACATATAAGCACAAACGTAGCACAAAGGACTGTATTAATTTCAGTTCATTTGAAGAAAGTGGCAGGCCAACTTGATGTACGTCAACCTCCACCTTACCCACCAGTACCACCTAACTTTTTTCCAGCAGTAACCATTATGAGGGGTGAGTTACTAGTAACTGCTCATAATCAATCACCATTTCAAACTATTGGTGTACCTGCCTGACCTTGACATTCCAATGGCATATTACCATATTTGTTGTGTTCTTCACTTCATCATCCCCCTCCCCCTTTTTTTTGCTCCACCCCAAAGAAAAACTACCATTCCTAAGTTTGTTCTGATGTGAGTATTCTGCAGATCCCACTTGTTTATCTTGTGACCTTTGTGTTTAAGAAGAAGTTGGTTGGACAATGTTTAAATATTGGCTGTGGTTACAAAAAGTGGATTGTGATGTAAGAGTTTGACTATTTTTGTATAGCTGGTTTAATATTTATCTCCATTTTATTTTATTCAGTAAAACTACATAAATTATTTGGTGTTAATCTGGATAAAACTGCCTTTGGCGCTCGAAAAAAAAAACTTTATTGGATAATTATTTTAATGATAGAAGACATAATAACTCTATGTTAATAATCACATCTTGGAAGCATCAGCAAACAATATCGCGTGTGACAATTAAAAAAAAATCATTTACCTGTTTCTTCTTGTCATAGTTCTCCTCTGAATTTCACAAAAACACTTCTTTAATAGCTGCCTTCACAGAATACTCTACTGCCTCAACAGTTTCAAGTCCACAGAGAACGATTACAATTAATTATTGCTACCGCTTATTTTGGACATTAGTTGGATTAACCCACAATAGTTATCTAACTTGGCAACTAGAATGCGCGCTGATAGAAGCCGAGTTAGACGGCTATTTAATGAACTACTTATTTTAAAGGAATTTTAAATAAAGACAATTTTAGCCAGATTCTATTTTACTCCAAATATTTGTTGATTCATTAAAGTATTTCTTTTTACCATTCCCATTTACTCAATCTCTCATCTATACGTTACTATTCTAGCAATATTCCTAGTTGTATATTGTATTACTTCTGCTGTGTATTTGTAAAGCTCTTTTTGTTTTATTTGTTTCAAGTTGAAGGGGACGATTAGTTTTTGTTTTATTATTGGCGTCGTTTTAAAAATGGTATTAAAGTGGTGATGTTTTAAGTTTCCAAAAGAGGCAAAAAGGGACACAGTGCTCTAATTATTACATTTTTGAACTACAAAAGATTTACACAAGAGTGCTGATTTTAACTTGAAGAGGTTGTGAGAATGACATTCATATCTTTAATTAAATATAAAGATATGCATTTGCGTGATTGAATTTTCAACTACAGAATGTCTATGAGTGAGAAGTTTCAATTTTTTTTAGATTACTACATTTTAAATAGCTACATGAGCAGCCTGGCTATTTTGTTTTAGACATCATTGACATCTAATTTAGTTAATAGTAAATGTTAAACTTTCAATACCAGAATTTTAGACATGGTTGAACTCATATATATATATAAAAAAATTCTTGAAATGTTTCAAAGGTTTTATTTTATATAATTTGATGTTAATTAAAATTGTGATATAGTAGTTATTATTTTGTTAATAAAACAAGTTTCTATATATATTAATAGAAAGTTTACGAACACAAAAATTTAACTTTGTTTCACGTTTTTAAATAGACTATGTTACCTTAGATATGTAAAATAACGGAGCTCCATAGACAGGATTTGATAAGACTAAAATTCAGAGTACATAAATAACCAAACAAATAACATAAAAATATTTTTTAAATTTATTTCATGATAACTATTAATTTTGTTACATTACAAGATTATATAAAATACAGGTGTAAGTGTATTTCTTCATTGTTTTATCCCAATCATTATTAACCATTTTCTTGTTGTATCATGTTATATTGCTACGGCAACCAGACAGGCAAAGAGAAGGGGTTTCCTAAACATGTGTTTAAACCCAGTAGTCCTGAGAAAAGGTTTCGCGTGCAACTGAGCTACATAAACTATATTTTTTTATACAACGCTAGAGGAGGTATATTTTATTACAGTGATAAAAGTAAAGGACATTGTTCTTTGTATAAAACTAACTTTGATATAAGTAACATGGGAATATCTTCAATCCAATCTCAATCCAAGGGAAAGAATGATGTAGACAGAGTGAAAGCTGTTAGTGGGAGCAAAAAAATATTAGACTTCGTCCCTACGGCCAAAAATGCACCGTCATTTGTAGGCCTACTTGAAGATGTACATTTTAGTGCTAGTGACCATGAAGTAGTTTTGAAACCTGAAAATAGACCTAATTCTATTAAAAGCTTCCTCGTCAAAGATGAAGTTTCTTATGTGGAAAGGTTGTGGACTATTAATCAAGTAATGACACATTTTTATGCTATAAGTTTTTCTGCCTGTAGTGATCTTTTCAAAGTAATGTTTTCCTATAGTAATATTGCCCAGAAATTTAAAATGCATAAAGATAAACTTGGATATGTCATCGTGTATGGAGTAGGTCCTTTTATTTCAAAAGCGAGCTTTCGAATGTGGTTAAGCAATGCTCATTTTATTGTATTTCATTTGATGAGAGCAGAAATGCTGTGGCTCAGAAAACCCAGATGGATGTTGTTCGCTTCTGGAGTGAAAATGAAATTCATACAAGATATTTAACATCTTGCCTTTCAGGTCATGCAACAGCTAAAGATATATTAATGACCTTTATATCTGCACTAAAAGAAGAGGGCTTGGATCTTAAAAAAATGCTTCAAGTTTCCATTGATGGTCCAAATGTAAATCTCAAATTTTTAAGTGATCTCAAAAGTTACTTGAAGGAAGGTTCTACACAAGATCCTGATTTACTGTAATTTGGAACTTGTTCTTTACACATTGTCATTGGTGCAGACTATCAAAGAATAACAGGATCATCTCTTTTCCCGATGAAGTTTTCTTCTTTTATATGGGTAGAAAACTCAAGGATGTTAGATAGTAATGTCAATGCTGCCGTATTTAAAACAGTATTTTTATTCTAACAAGCATCCTCCAAAAGCTGATGGTTTTCAAACATTGAGCAATTTTGTGAAGGATGGACTTCTAACATCAAAGTTGGAATTCGTGCTGTCATTTTCACCTGTTGGAGTTGGAGCAATTTCTCACCGAATATTAGAGCATTGCCATTTATGTTTGCAAATCTAAATAAACTACTTGAGCATTTGATGAACAGAATTGTAAAATGTGATGTAATGAATTCAGCAAATACTTCCAAAAAATTGTTAGCTGTTAATTTAAAGAAACAATCCAACATAAAATCACTCCCTATTGTAGATATTGTGTTCACAGTATCAGCAGCTTTGGAAGGAATTAAAGAAATCAAGATACTTCAGCTAAGAGGAGATTGTCAAACATTTCTAGTTGATTTCTGCAACTAACTTTTACACATGTCTCCTCTTTCCTACAAAATTGTCAAGGGTGCTAGTTGTCTCTCTCCTGCAGTCATACTCAATCCATTTGTTAGGACTTATAAGATAACTTCTGCATTATAAGTTCTACTAGACAAGAAACAACTATCTAGTGTGCTAGCTGATGTTGTAAAAAGAGATTACTTGGGCTTTGTATCAAAGCAAGAAGTTATTGACCACCTCAAACAAGTTACTTCAAATGGTGACCAGCTTGATAAAGTTTTCATGAATATTTTTTCTAGAGTAAATGAATCCCAGGAACTACAATATTTCAATAAAAAAACTCCTGTTCACTTCCATAGCAATGCAGCTGTTGAGCGAAGTTTTTCTATGAATAAAGATTGTCTGGTTGAAAACTTACATGAAGACAGCCTTATTGATCAACTAGTAACCTATGATGCAGTTACTGCAGCCGGGGGACTTCTAAATATCACACTTTCAAAAAAGATGATTCATGCTGTGAGGAATGCACCAGGAATAAGGAAAAAAGTGCTTAAAAAGAAAAAATTGAAGTAGACTAAAGTTAAAAAACAAAAACAGCATCTGAAGAAATAAGAAAATTAGAAGTGAAAAGAAGAAGTTTTGTAGAAAACCAAGGAAAAGGCAGAAGTGTTAGAACATGAAATACAAAAATTGAAAAAGTATATTGGTTGAATGAATTTTAATAATATTAGGTAACTGCGATTGGCTTTATTCCCAAGTAGTTTTTATCAACATAATATATGTTGGTTATTTTTCATTGAAGATTCTGTATCTTTATTATTATATATTTACCAAAGTTATTATCAAAAATATAAGTTTTGGATAATATCGATTGCCATGAGGTGGTGGGGATAGTATTTAGTTTTTGTGGTAGAGTAAACTCCCTGTCTGTAATCATTATTGGAAGTTGCACCACCAAAACTTGTACCTTTAAAGTTTTATGAATGAGGTGAAATGACCTAACAATTTCGCCTGAGAGGTATTTTCTCATACCTTCCAGTGTTCTTTTACATGCCACATAGAACCGATGGGCTTTACTTCCCCTCCGAAGGAAGTTGAGCTATGATTTTCTCTTGCTCAAGAAAAAGCCTTCGGTCTCTATTGGGTTCGAACCCAGAAACATTGGGTCCTGAGGCGTACACTTTACCCCAAGACCACCGAGGTCGACGGTGGTATAGGTCATTCTAAAAATGTAATGTGTGTGTGTGTGCGCGAGCGCATGTATATTAAAGATGGGCCGGCTCCACCGTTTTTCAAATCTGAAACTTCATTTTGCCATCAAATCCCTAATTAAAATGTGAATTTTAGAAAATATTGTAAGTATAAGTGTTTAAATTTCCCAATAACTAGGTTTTTTTTCCTTCACTTCTGATTTTGTTTAAATTAAATGGTAAATTAATGACCTTGTTTGTTGGGTTTACCCTATCATTATTTTAGTTTTAACCACAAGAAACTATTTAACTATTTTAATACCTTAAAAAAATAACTCAACCTTACTACTTATTTAAAAAATGATTATTACTTTTTAGTCTTGCATCAATGAAAATTCCTTGTAGGTCCTAGGGTCCCATCCTTAGTATATACTAACTGGAATATACGCATCAATACACTTGATTCTTGATGTAAAATTGTTTAACTATGACTGACCTAGACCTACCTCAACCTTATATCATTTTATGATTTTGAAATAGGGATTGTTTGTCTCTGAGTACCTTTAATATACTGGACTTCTTGAAAAAAATGAAATGTCTAAACTATAGACAGGTGACACCCTGTATAAAACAAAGTCAAATTCAACATCTTTTTGAATCGCCGAATCTTTAATTATCTTAGGATGCGAGAGTTCTATCTTTAAAAATAATACAGGGAATGATTGGCAAAATTAGTTTTAAAATAAACATTGTTTATACAAACTAATATATTTAATGGGGATTAAATTTGTACAAAATTAATCCTAGTACATGCTACTTTTAACCACTTTAAATGTTTGTTTTTTAAAATTCCTTAATTGTTCTCTAGGTTTGAAACCCCTTAAATGTTATCTAGGTTTTATTATTATTAATTATAATTTAGTTCTGAAAGTCTTTAAATATTATTTAGGTTTGAAACCCCATCAAAGTTCTCAAGTTTAATACCCCTTTAATATCCCTTATATGTCTAGGGTGCTTCCTTGTCCAGCTCTTTAACAACATACTGAAGTTGCTCACTCATTTCCACACGCCACATGATGGTTTTCCTAATCACTCATTTTTTTTAAATTGGCCTAAATGGTCCATTTTAAAATAAAGGTGTGCTCATAGTTTTAATTCAAAGAAAAAAAGCACAAACTTTTAGTTAACACATTTTTTGGGATGCTTTATTTCAGGAGCTGCAGGCAGACAAGAAGGACCCTTCTAAGCATGACTTCAAACCTGAGTGGATCTCGTTTTGGAATATCCGCATGAAGGAGCTTCACAATGATGTTCTACGTGTCAAAAAGGAGGAGATTTTAGAGGAATTGGGGCTCCCTATCGAAGGAGACTTGCAGACCCCACCCCATCCTCGCTGGCCACCCTCACAGCCACATGTTAACCAACGCAACAAGCATCAAAGCCCCTCAACTCGTGACGTCACAACCAGTGACATCCGAAACACCTGGCGAGCACTTACTGGTGGCGACATCAAGGATGGACGGCGGTCACCTAATCATTGGGATGAAGAGTACATGGGGGGTGGCCGCGGTGGCCGGTCCCGCCCTGGTTACAGTGGCTCCTCTGAGCCGGTTCGAGTCTTGACAGTCTTGCGCCTCCTCACAGCCATGGAAAGCCAGCTGGGCTCTCTTGGGCCCAGAGTAAATGATCTCATGGGTGTGGCTCTGTCCATGGAGAAAGTTAGCCTGCATTCGTCCGATACAATGCTTATGAATCCTGAGCACACAGTTCTATTTGAGACTGTGTATGAGAAACTAAAGGGTCAACTTCTAGCTGGAATTGTGGACCGAAACATGATGGGAGCTACCCGATCATGTGTTCAACACATCTCTGAGTTGATGGAGCGTGCAGATAAGATGCCTCAACATGGCCAAAGAGAGTCAGGGACTTTTGCATCTGCTCCTGCTCCGGCCAGAGTTGTCCCTGTGGCTACACCTCCACCACCACCACCACCAATAGCTAAAACTGTGGTTGAGCCAGTCACAGTTCCAGGTGTTGGCGCAGTCGACAAGGTAGCAATTGCACAACAAATAGCTGCAGCCCTTGTGGCTCAAGGCAAGACGGATGTGACTTATGATCAACTCCAAACACTCATCTCGGCTGTAGTAGGGATGGCCCAAGCCTCAGCAGAAGCCCAACAACCCCTGTCTACAGCCGAGTATCTGTCTCAATTACAGCAAGGGGCTGACCCTGTTAAATCTGCAGTTGTACCACAGCCAAAGGTCCTGTCCACTTCAATGTCACATGTATCCCCACCGACTGTAGTAGCCTCAAATCCGCCTGCATTAAAGACTCCTACTACACCAGACCCCACTGTGAGTGCGTTGCAGCTTTTACAGTCTGCATACGATGAGCCTCAAGCACGAGTATCACCGCCTTCAATAGGAAAGGAAAATGTCAAATCTATCTTGCGCCCCAAAGTCTCCATCTTGAAATCTACTACATCTACCATCTTAAAACCACAAACAACATCTATCTTGAAGCCACACACGCCACCCACTGCCACAAAGATTTCACCCGTGGTTGAAGTTGAGGTGGACCCGATGGCAGAGTTGTCTGACAGTGACCTCAAAACTCTTCTTTCTAACTTTAAAGACCTATCCACAGAAGAGCAGCATCGGTTGATACTTTACCTCAAGAAGCTTGAAGCAACAGAGCCTGAAAAAGTTGAACGACTACGTCAATTTGTAAACCTAGGGCAGCCCACTACAGAGAAGCCTGTCTTTCAAGCTGTTGTGAATAAACCGGTTTCCCAGCAGTTCATGGGTGCACGCGGACTTGAAGAAAAGCTACTGTCGATGGGTGGACATGTTGCAACTGAGAACAAAAACCAGTCTGTGACAGAGAACAGTACACCACAGCATTTGATGAGTGGGCGGTTATCTCCTTTCTCACTTAGACAAGGTGGGATAAATCCTTGCCAAGAAGAACCCAAGAAAAGAGATCGCTCACCCTCCCCACTCCCGATGATGAATCTAAATGACAGTGATGATGATGATGATGATTACAGCTATGAGGACATCTATGCAGCGGCTTCAAAGAAAGTGCGAGAGAAGGAACTTGAAGAAGAGAGAAAACGTAAAGAGGAGGATGAAAGAAGAAAGATAGAAGAAGATCAGAAAAGAAAGGAGGATGAAGCAAGAAGACAAGATGAGGAAAAGAAACGTGAAGAGGAAGCAAAGAAACTTGATGAATTGGCAGCAAAAAAACGTGAAGAGGAAAGAAAGAAACTTGAAGGAGAACGATTACGGCAGATGGAAGAAGTTCGGAAGAGACACGAGGAGGAAAACAGGAGGATGATGGTTGACGTTGAAAGACTGCGGGCATTGAAAGATGATCCTGGAGCATTACTGAACAAGACCAATGCCCTAATTGCCAACATCATGGGGGAACTACCTGCAAAGTTTGGGGGTGCAAACCGTGTCATCAGCCCTGCAGACCAGTCACAGAGGCGGCCAGCACAGTCTGAACCTGTGAATGTGCAAGAAGCATATGGTGAGACAAGGACATATTCTGGATACTCTAACTCTAGTGGTGTAGGCCAGGCCGGTGCGGGACAGTATCAGACAGGATATACGGACGAATATAGTGGCTACTATCCACAACAACAAACACCAACAGGATACACTGAGCCGAGATATGGGCAAGCAGAATTTGGCCAATCAGGTTATCAGCCCTACCAAACTGGTCAGTATCCAAATCAAGGAGGCTACTATCCAGGGTCTTCTCAAGGGTACTATTGAGTGTGCTAGTTACAAGAGTAATGATCATACTAAAACTGTTTAGTGAAATTTACAATGCGGATTCTTTATTGTTATAAATGTGGATATTGTATTCATGAAATTGTAGTAAAATGTGGTGAAGATATGAAAATTTTCTATTAAAAAAACCGAAGTAACAATTTTTTTTCCCTCCAGCATAGCCAATTAAATTAACTTAGCTGGCCTACTGAATTTTAGCATAAGTTACTTCACCTAATATCTTAACATGCTAATGTTAAAGAGTCACAGAAATATGAAAGTTTAATTACTTCAAAACTCGAGCTTTGGAATTGACTAAGTCAACTAACCTAAAAATAAGTCTCGTCCTATAAGAATATTTTGTAGAATGGCAAAAAGTAGAGGTGTACAAAGTTTACATTTTCATTTTGAAGCAAACTCGAATCGGACATATGAAATATCCTCAGAAGTTTGAATTTTTTTGCTATATTTTTTTCCTTAAAGAAATATATTGTGGTTATTTATATCTTTATGCAATAAAATTACTTAGGAATTTTATCTCACAATTGTTTGTAATAATTTGTCTTGTTCTTATAAATCAAGTTATAACAAATTACAATTCAATTTCCTCAGATTTTTTCCATATGGTTATTGATTTGTAATGTATATAACAGCTCAGAATTAGGAATAAATGGGAATTATATATTTTTATTGTGGAATGGAACAGGAAATGAGTCAAAATATCTGGATAGAAATAAGAATAGAAAATTATAGAACTTATGCATAATTTTAGATTGAAATATAAAGAAAATATTGAAATTGAAGAATGTAGGAAAAAGACCACAATAATTGCCAAGAAAGAGACGGGTGGAGTAGAAAGAGACGGGTGGAGGGGGGGGGAGGCGGAAGCAGATAACAGAAAGTGTTAGAGTGAGGAGAGGAGAACGGGAGAGATTAAAGGAGGAAATAATGGTGGAAGGACATGGAAGAGGGAGGCATTTTACTAAACTGTAGTGTAAACAATATATTACTATAATAAGTTAATAACACTATAAAAATACTCAAGTGTGTGCAAATAGCATTTTTTATTGAATTGGATAGCAAAATTTTGAATGAATATGGAATAGTACACATTGAGGTGTCTTAATTTTTTTATGGAAATTACTTTCATTGGTTAATTTTTTTAAATAAAGGTGTTTTATATTTAATTATTTGCAGAGTGCTAAAAATACTACAAAACATAATGTTTGATGCTTCTTAAATGTTATCAAGTTTTTTAACCCCTTAAATGTTACTTAAATTAATTTATTAAAATTCTTTAATGTTTATCTAGTAAGGCTATGCTAAGACTTTTTATTGAATCGAATAGCAACATTTTGAACAAATATCGAATAATATGAAGCTAATAGTTGATTTTATTAGGTTTTTGACGGAAAATATATAAACTAGTAAACTACTTTTTAGAATGATGTTTTAAATTTAACTATTGGCAGAATGCAAAAAAACTAAGTCATAAGTTTTACACCCCTTAAACTTTCTCTAAGATTAAAACCCCCTAAAGGTTTTCTGGGTTTTAAACTCCTTACAAGTTATGTGATTTAAACCCTTTAAACATCTTTCTCTTTGCCCCCTTATTGGTTCTTTAGTTCAACACCCCTTTAATCTCCATCCCCTCTCTGGCTCCTAACAAAAGATGGGCTAATTGCTCATAAATGATTGACCTTTGCAATCTGCTAGTTCCCTCACCCATTTCCAAACTCTTTATGTCATCTAGATCTTTCAAGCTCTTGCTTCTGGAACCTAACAGATAACTCTAGGTAGATAAGACCACAATGAGCCTCACACTTCCCAACTTGTTTTTCTCTTTACAAGCCCCACACACACTAGACTCCCATCCCTTCCTAGGATTGCTTGAGAAGATTTGGGGGACCTGATTTGTATCCCTTCTGAATGGTCTCCATTCAGACATTTTATTAAACACGCACCATAAATAAAAAGTCAGATTAGTATACACAAAATCCATAATTGTATCCATTTAATTGCGGTGCCACATGTCTGATAGATGGCAGAAGCAGAGAGACTTGACTCGACTTGATTCGATAGATGTTTACCAAAGAGCAACATGTTTTTCTTTTAAAAGAATAATACAAGATTACTTTACAAATGAGGGATTTTTTTAAATAACTACGATTTAGTTTCCGATGGAACAACGCGCACGCGCCAGCAGAAGAAACAGCTGATGGAATGGAGTGGAACACCCGACGTCATCAAAACGTATAGCTATTTTGTAATTAGTGTTTGATAATATTTATATATATTCCTTTTTTCCATATCATCATGGTTTTGTTTTAAAATTTAGATTGCAATGTCAAGTAAATTTTAGGTAAAATTTCAATCAATATAAAGTAAAATTGATATTTCAAGGTTGGTCACATGTACTGGCGTATTGTTTATTGTTTTGTTGGAGTTGTTTTTGGATAAAACAAATATAAGTATTTTGGAGGGGAATATGCGCTGGTTGGCCAGGCTGGTATTTATAATCTTTGCTTACAACTTTGGTAGGAGTAGTTTTTAAAATGGAGCCTAAGGAGAGAAATAGCTCTTCGGACCTAGAGCCAATCTGTATGTATAATTGTGATGCAGATGAACCTTCGAGTTGGGGGTTGTGTGAGGAAACCTTATTGGAAAATGAGTTCAATAACGGGGAAGAAATATCAACCCGTTCACTGTAGGTGTCGCCAGAGAATCTGGAGGTAGAATATATTGTGTTGCCCAATATAATGGAGACGGGTGAGGTTAGCAATGCCAGGGTTGAACCTAATTTTATGAACATGTTCCAACAACTTCTGTTGGCAGCTAGTGAACAGAAAGCGGCGCTTAGAGAAATGAAAGCGCACAATACCAACATGGACATAAGTTGGGGAACCTGAATGTTAAGTTATCGACTCAAATTGCTAGCTTAGAGGTAAAAATTGTTAAGTGTCTTAAATGGGGGCAAACCAGAGAAAGAGGATGAGGTAACCTAAATGTGAGGTTAGGGTTGACATTAATAAGTGTGAAGTTGCCCGTGATGTTAAAGAATGTGGGGAGGCTATCATATCTCAAGTCGGTGAGTGTAGTGGGGTAGTTAGGGACGTCAATGGTGATTGTGACACTATTGTCACTATCTCCAATCAAGAAGACAATTGGGAGGAGTTTGTGCCCCAAGGATGTGATTGTGATGATGTTGAGGTCACAGTTCCCAGTGTTGATGTTGTGGTGGTCATTGCACCACAAAATAGTGGTAGTGACATTGGTGTCAATGTGGAAAGTGAAGTGGGGTCCTCAACTAAGATGGTTGAGTGTGTAGGGTGCCAAAAGGCCCATGCCAACTTTGTTGACACTCAGGTAGATTGGGATGAAGGTCTGGTTTTCTGTGGTGTCGTAAGTGTGACAAAAGAAAGTGTGAGGTTAGGGGACAGTGTGGGTGCTTGTAATATAAGCATGCCTACCAATAAGAGGCTAGTAGGCCACAATCTCGGGTTTCATTGGAAAGTGGCCCAAATCATTTGGAGCCCAGAGTGGCGTATGGGGTACACCAACTCATTGAGCATGAGGTAGGCCACCAGAGGAGTTAGGCCTAAGTCTGTCACTGACAAGACCAAGTGTTATCAGGTTGTGGTTTGGTTTCAGCAAAATCAGTTTACTCCATCAGCAGAGCGTTCAAAGAGGAGGGATCTGTGGAGCCACAATGGTCCTTTTTTTGTCCTCATAAGGAAATAGATGTGGTACACAATCTATCATATGTCAGGTATCACTCCTCATAGTCATAAATCTTTGATGATAATAATAATTTTCATAATGTAGGACTAAAGTTTATGTAAAAGTATCATCCAATTAATAATAATGTTTAAAAGTTATCATTAAAAATAATGAAATAATAATAAAAGATATTCGATTATACATTAAAATTTACAGGTGCAAAATAGTTATAAACTGGTATATTTTATTAGAGTGGATAAGGCTAATAATAAATACAATTAGAATCAAATATAAAATTAAGGGTAATTAATCAAATATGTTGATATAAAATTACTTTAATTTCTTAAAGTAAATAAGTTTCATGGTCGAGTACAACAATTTTCCAAGTGACTTGTGGCATCTAAAGAGGATTTAGCAATTTTTGAAAGATTTGTTTAGTATTTTCGGGAATAGATTTTATGCAGGACTTAGTTTGAGTGTCCTGGAGAGCCATTTAGGGACAGGCAGGTAATTTAAAGGAAACTTTTTATAGGAGTTGAGACAGGGAATTTCTGCCATACAGTGGCGTGTTGTGATGTCAGGAATTGGAGCCTTCAACGTTTGACAAGAGAGTGTGTTTTGTCGCAGAGGTCTGACTACCTTGTGAGTTTTAGGGGGCAGGCATTGAGACCTGGGCCACCCGAGTTAGGAGAGTTTTGGGAGTTTTTTCAGGACCAGGGGGCCAGCAGTAGTTCTGGACCGCCCGTGGTTGCCAGATATTTTGAACGAGGTTTGGACCGTTAAGAAACGCCTCTTGTGTTTTTTGAAGGCCTTAGAAAGGGGATTGTCGGTCACTGTATGATGGGAAGTATTTTGAGGATACGTTCCAGTTTTTGGGAGTGAGCCCTTATCGAGTTTGTTTTTATGGTGCTCTCTGGGAAGTTATAAATATAAGTCCATATAATGCCACAAGTTTAAAATAACTTTTTCTTAATTAATTTTGTTGGAGGAGTGATTACAATAATAATAATGAATCTCAATAGTAATAATATTTCAAAATGGTAGTTTGCATTCAACTACTAAAGTTTGGCTGGAGGTTGTGTACAACATGATTCTGTGTGGAGGAAATTTGGAGTCTGTGCTGTGGAGATGTTTGGCCTTGAGTTTTTTTCTCTTTTGTTTTATTTGGGGTTATGTGTCCTCCAAAATAAATCTACGGTTAGGTGATTTTAGATCCCTAGTATTACCCTTTCTCTCGTATTGAACAGTGTACGTGTATGATATTACCCTTTCTCTGTTTTAAACAGTGTACTTGTATATTTTTTTCCAGTTGGTTAGCTGTGTTATTTAAGTTTGGATTAGGTCTTTTGTTAAGATGAGTTATTTTTCAGTATATGTGTTCTTTTTAAGTCAGGATACTTGGTGTAGGTAGTGATAGTGCTCATATAGCAATTTATTAGTTGAAAGTGAGGTTCATAAATTTGGGATGCTCATATAACGTATTTGACCTTAAGCTTTTTAAAGTGTTTTGTTTTGTGAAATAGACGCTTTGGAATGCTCATATAGCATATTTGGCTTTAAGCTTTAAAAGTTTTTTTTTATCATATGGTTCGGAGTAGGGATACATAATTTGGTCTGGTAACTTTTCAAAGCTGTCAGTCAGCACCAAAGAAGTCATGGGGCTACTCTACTTATATATTTTTTTCAGCTGGTTAAGCTGTGTTATTTAAATTTGGATTAGTTATTTTGTTAAGTTAAGTTATTTTTCAGTTAATGTGTTTTTTTAAGTCAGGATACCTGATGTAGGTAGTGATAGTGCTCATATAGCGATATTTTAGTTGACCGTGAGGTTCATAAATTTGGGATGTTCATATAGCAAGTTTGGCCACGAATCTTTTAAGGGTGGGTTGAGATATCTTGTTGGGAGTGCTCATAAAGCGTATTCGGCCTTAAGCTCTTATTTTATTGAGTCTGTGGATTCATAAGTTTGTTTATATTAGTTAGGAGTGTAAACCTTTTGTAACATGCTTGTGAAGACTGTACAGTCTGCTCTTTTTCTTTTGTTCCACCATTTGCCATTTTGGAGGGAAATTTAGATTAGGTTGCTTTCAATACTGGTGAAATTTTGGGAAACTTTCCCCACTTTTTAAAACAAAGGAGGCTGTAAAGTGGTCAGTAGCCCTTAGCTCTCAACCATTTCATGTATAAAATTATATTAGTTTGCCTTTGTTTACATATTAATACACTCAAGATACTGAGGGTACTAAACTGATAAATACATTTTTCATTTCCAATTCGTCTAGGCCTAATTTAATTCTCTTTATTACTATCAATTGGTTAATTATAAGTGTGGGGTTTTATGGTAATTATAAGTTATGTAAATCACAACCAAAGTTGTAAGCAATATATGTTTTAAATTTCAATTCTTTAACTTCATTTACAGGCCTTTAAACTTTTAATCTAATAGTTTTTCATTATTTAAAGTCTTTGTTGTAATATTAGTCACATCCAAATTTATTACTTTTCATTTTAAGCATCGTGCAATGTATTAATAGCTGAAACCGGAAGCTGAGAGACGCACCTGTGGTCTTTCAGGGTAGGAGGAGGTTTCGACGCGGACTCCTGGCCAATCAGTGCCTCAGGTTGAGCGTCTGTTTTTGACCTTATGTGGAATGAAAGCGTCAGACGCGACATTGGCCGGTTAGCACGCAAACAAAGAAGACCTGTATTCACTAAGTCGTTTTCGTAACGTGTAGAGATAGTTTCGAGATGGGCGAAAGGAGAGGTAGACCAGACCAGGTGGCTAAATAACCACTAACCTAAATAATGATCCGTATCAATGTCATAAATAATTTGATTCTCTAAATTAAGTAACCATGGTACCAACATGTATAATATTCAGTTAAAATAAAACTTTAAATTCTACACTAAATAGTATCTCTTTAATCAGCTTTGTCCATCTACCCCCACCATTATCTATATAACCCTGAGATGCTCTACTGAAACCAACTGACTGCCGTGAACGACACCTTAATATGAAGACGAGAAGATAGGATGAGCGACTAGGTACAAAATAGCGTCCAATGGTAAGGCTGGTTATCAAAACAACTGACCGTATGATGAGGAGCAGACAACGCTATGTAGACATTAGAGCTCTCCC
>CABFOW010002535.1:88651-98858 GCA_902141385.1 Timema californicum | reverse complement strand
GATAACTCTGATCATAACTACAGCAGCACAACTTCAGAATCATTTTTCCACGTAACAGCAATTTCTATCTTTCAAATTTCCACCTAGGGAGAAGTTGGTGAGCCTAGTCATTTCACCACAAGCATTTTGTGTGTCGATCAAAGTAACAGGAAAGTGCCAGAGCTTCCAGACAGATACAATGCTGTCAAGACTATAACACTGCCTTCCAAGGGAAACAGTCTGCCGAGAAAGTCTGGAAATCATTCTCTGAGGCTATGGAAGCCTTTCAAGCGATATCACTACCAAAAGTCTATTTCTGACGCGATTTTTCAAGTTCTGGAGAAGTTCCCTGTTTTGCTTTACTACAAAGATGGAGAAGATTTCTCAGTCAATCATGTTAGAAAGCTTCTCTTTGCATCAAAAAGTTGGAGTCTATCAAGTTTGCCCCCAACTAGAGAGGCATTAAGGCAGCATTATCTCCGTTCAGCATATCAGGAAGAACAAGTAATTACTTTGGTCCAGGTATGAATCAGAAGAAGATTACATGATTTAGGGACCTTTAAGCTGTTAAGAAGTTAATTTGCAGGAGTATTCCTTATTATTCAAACATTTTTGTAAACATTCAGGCTACTATCTTATTGTAATAGTAAAGTAAACAAAATACTAAAAACCAAAGTCTAGTTTCATTTACCCAGTAATTTCTCAAGAAGTGATTTATTGAAACAGATTTTCTTGATATTAATGGAAAGATAAAATAATGCTCTTTCTTTTATATATCAACTATAAAGGAAATATTGTGGACATTAAAAGAGATATTTAACAATGAAATTTGTGACAATAATGAAATTTTCATAAACTTTTAAATTGTGGAGAAACCTTAAGGCTTATAGATAAATATGTGATGATAAATTAGTTTCTTCTTAGCAAGAGCTTTCAAACAAAAAACAAACGGAACTTAAATCAGAGTATTAGGAGCTGAGATACAATCGAATTAAGAACAGTAAAATGGTGTCCTCCATGGATTTTAAAGTGACTCCCTATCTGAAAAGTTCTCTTTTTACGACATGTATGACTTCAGAAAGTGGCATATTCCAATCAAAAAAATGCAGCTTTCTGGCTTTATTTGCTATGTACCAGACATAATATAATTATATCCATAAACAATAAATATTGCTAAAAACCACCTAAAAATAAGATTTTGACAGTATATTAAGTACGATTATACATCAATCACGAAAGTAAACTGAGCCAATACTCAACTAGGGAAACACCGCTTCCCTTTCACTGATGAGTGCCGAACAGAGCTGGAAACAAACGACAGAATAAAGAGAGGCGCCAGCTGCCTGGCCGG
The DNA here is from genome assembly GCA_902141385.1 of Timema californicum. NCBI lineage: Eukaryota > Metazoa > Arthropoda > Insecta > Phasmatodea > Timematidae > Timema > Timema californicum. The sequence continues at coordinate 97,528 of CABFOW010002535.1, read as the reverse complement.
TCAGTCTGAGAAAGAATTGCTTGCACAAAGAAAGAAGAGCTGCTATCTCAACCATCATTAACATTATCCTTGTTGGAGAGGTTTTTAATTATAATAATTGGTTGTAACATTATTTTACTCTTAATTTCTATATTACCTTTTTAATTTTAGGGAAAAATTGTTTCCCTTGCTTCCATTGAATAAACGCCACTGTATGTGTGTATTTACTCATTTACAACCAGTATGCTAAATATGGTAGTTGTTTTTATCTGATACAAACCCACTGTCCCCTATAAGATATGCCAATACATGCATGTCTAATAAAATATAATTTTTTTCTTTATTTTTTCAAAGTTTCAAGACTTATTTAGAATTTAAATCAAACAAGAAAACCAATATTTAAAACAGCAAGTTTCTCTCGGACTGAGGGGGTTAAAAGCGCTTAATTGACTCTGCCACTTAAGTTTCAATCTCCAAGATGAGAACACATGTCCTAGATTCTCTGCAACTTGATATGTGACTAAAAAATAACTATGTGTAAAATGGTGGCAAGTCACACTTTCACATTTTAAAATAAATCAACCAGTAACAAAGTAATATTGAAATATTACACAAATCATATTTTTTCTCCATTACAAGAATCAAGATGGTGAGACATTAAAAAAAGTTACTGAAAAAACCAGGGGTATGACCAGGCCCATATCTAGGCATACACAAGTGCAGCTAAACAGGGTGGCAAAATAATATTGAAATAAGAAAACTATAGCCAACGTTAATGTAAATAGTAAACACATTCTTAGCATTTAGCGTGATATATAAAGAAAAAGCTAGCCATTAGCACTCTCGCCACTGGTTATTAAAGAATTACCATAGAAGTGCAGCTATCACTTTTGGGTGTTTTAAAAGATCTTTTCTACAGCCTTTTTAGTCATGAGACTTCAATATGGATTTTAGAATAATTGTTGTATGAAAATAATTTTTTGCAAAATATTTTCTTGACTTGTACAAAATATTTTCTTGACTTGTACATATCTCAGTTCTTATCGTTTGTTTAATTTGTTACAAGATTTCAATGAAATTGAAAATTAATGGGAATTTGGTAAAATTTTCCCAACCATTTACCACATCTATGCTAGTCAATGCCGTGAATAGGTGAGAAACAATGTTGGCGTTTGAGGGCGTGTGGGGGCGTAAAGTAAATTACTGCACAAGGCTATAACATATAACAGGTCTGGGCATGACATATATATCTTAATGCGCTGTAATGAAACATTACACAATATCACCAAGAAAAGCGAAGAGTAGTGTTATAATCAAAATATTTTTTGTTGCAGCAAAAATATTTGCGCCAGATTTTGTCAGGATTATTAAAATTAATGGGGGTGTTGAAAGGAAAGTAGGAGAAATGTTACTCAAGTCACAATTTAGGTGGTAATTTATTTTTAATTCCACAATATGTTTGTCAAAACAGACTTTTCGTACATTAATAAATCAAAAATGCCTGGATAACATTCCACCGAAATGTAATAGTAGTGCCGTTATTTTTATACATCTGCAGTTAGACATTCAATTTTGTTTTTAACTATTGTACCACAAATTGCCTAATAAAGCTCAACAATTATTACAAAACACAAATTTGAAAATCCACAAAAATAGAGAGGAAACCAACCAAAATGTTTCATTTGCTAGTCATTTAACATATATTCTTCAACATATAGACCTTTTTAAATTCTCTTGTTCTAAACAACAAAGTTACAATTATTTTAAGAGGTAGTTATAGTATTTTTTAACACTTTTACACTACATTATAGTTATATTGTAACACTTGCCAAGAAAGAGAAATACACTAATATGGCTATTGTGCATCCTTCACTATTTTCAAACCAGATTAAAAATCTGTTCTTGCTCTATTTAACGACCAAACACCATTCACAACATACACAAACAAAACCTTAAAAGTGAAACTATATGAAAGAATTTGATTTACTATAATATTGAGGTGATATTGAGCCAGTTTTAAGACAAAGTGATAAATGCACATTTGCTTGCAAATGAAGTGATCTAAGCCCATCAATGATCAATAGTAACTATTTTGATTTATCAAAAATAGTGAAATGGAATTTTTCAATATTTATAGGTGTGTGCAAGTACTCAATTTTTTTTTTGGTGCTCAAGCAAACTTTTGAATGATTTTGTAAGTTATACAAAATATTTAATATGAATCAATTTGAAGCTGTTATTTCATATTGAATAGTCCTCAATATTTCTTAGCTATCTTGTTAAGCTATTCTAATATAACCATAACATTTTTCACAAAAGATAATGATTTAAAAAATGCACTTCAGTGTTTATGATTTAAGCATGGATCTATATATTCATCTTGAAATCCTTGTATTAAAAATATTGTTTTATATTATTTGAGCTTGAATGAAATTTTGAGTTTATATAAAAACAATTTGAGGTGAAAAATGCCTACTCACACACCCCTTAATATTCACTATATGGCAAATGGAATTAAGAGAATAAGAGAACCAATAGGATGGTAAGCACTTACAATACAATTTTTATTGTAATTTACAGGTATAATTTTGCTAAGTTACTAGATAAAACAAAATATCGGGTAAAGCATTTAACAAATATGGCTGGTCATAAATCACACAAGTGAATGGTGAAATGTGAAAAATAAAGGATTCTGTGATTTACATAAAATATGTTCATGGAATAAAAAATCCTCACTAATATAACATGTGATTTATTTGTGTACTTTGAAATGCAAAATTAATGAACATGACTTCAAAATGTCCTCCCCCCTACGTTCCCACCAAAACCCCAACAGTAAACCCAGGACCATCTCAAGCAAAAGCGGTACTACTATCTTGAAAAGAGGGAGATATTATATATTATTAAAATAATCTCGTGCCTTTTAAGTACATAAATCATTATCATGCAATTTTAGGATGGCAACAATGTGTCACATTTTCTTAAGTCACAATCTATTTTTCCTCTTTTCTTTATAAAGTGATCAATTACCTTCCTGTCATTCCTTAAATATATCACTTGCAATGAACCATTAATGACATAAAAAAAATATATTACAACAATTGATACACTTTTATTTAGTATTCCTTAACTATACTATAATACTATCCCTAAAAACAATGGCTTCACAGTTTCCACATAAAACATAATTTGTAAGTATGTGTTATTGTGTTTAGACAATTTATACACCAGTAATGTCCAGGTTAAGTGTGCTGGTTATCACTTTTACTTTTAAACAAAAACATGTCACAAATTATAACCTTTTGTTTTCCTCAATCCAGTAAACTCATTTTAACACAAATTATAATTTCTGATAAACTAAAAAAAGTTAATATAGATAACCAATACAAAGTAAGACTTTTATTCCAATTAGTGATTAAAATTGAGGGGTACAGTATTTTATTTGTTCATCTGTAATAAAACCAATCTAGTTAGTTGTTGACTTAAAAAAAAAACGACTGAATAAGCTAAACAATTAATGTAATTTTCTATTAAGATGCACATATATTTGTTTGAAAAGATCTAAAACAAAACCAAACTTAAATAGTAATAAAAATATTTATACTCTCATGGTTGCCAACAACAAATAAAACAATTAACATCTCATAATTGTTTATAGGTCACATTTAATTTTGTAACCAGTTCATCTATCATGTACAGTCTGTTTGGAAAATAGCTTGCCCATGAAGTGGAATTAAGCTTAGAGTGATATTAAAATCAAATAATTTACAAATCTTTTATCAAAGATTTGTATTATCAAACATGATCTAAGGTTGGTTCAAAGAAAATGGTAACTGAAAGATTAGCTTGGACATGTGAGGGAGTTTAAAACATAGTTAATTATGCATTAAGAACAATAATAAGTGTGTATTTTTATTATAATTAATGGAGCAACTCTATATACCAAATATTTAGAGGTTAAAAGTCCATTTTAAACATTTATGATTCCGAATCTTAAATTTGAAATTATTTTTAGCAGGGGATTGTTAATTACTAATGCATTTTGTCTACCAACCCACAGTTGTTTCACAGGTTTTATTTTCGTTTTAACCAACGAGATTATTATAATCACTCTCACGGTAACTGCACATAAAATTAAACCATTGGAAAACATTTGTTGTAATTACACATATTGTAGAAACTTTGAAAGAAATATGATATAGTGTGGTGACATCTTTTGTCAGACTGCGTCAAATCTTTGACCAAAGAAATATTAGTGTAATATCGCCCTTACTAGATATAACCTTTTCTGGAAAGCCAGAACTCAAAACATGTCACCCTGATAAGCTTCATGGGTGGCAGCTAGTACTTGGATTAGTGGCTAGGTGTTCTTGTTCATGATAGATTGTGAATGTTAGCTTTACTGAAATCAAGTTATAAAATGTTAATTGTTTATTCTTTTAAAAGTCGTCCCTATAGTAATGAACTGCAAGTATCCCTTTCTCCCCTCTCTAAACCAACCTAGAATGACAGAAAGCTGTGTGTTATCTTTATACACTATGTTTGTAACATACACATTAAATTATAATAGCTTATAAGTTTAATGAGATAACCCATTGGCAGTTCCGTAAGTCATGGTAATTCTCATACAAATAATACTACACTACTTCATAACAACCAAAACTAGTTTTATTTTAAGTAGCAACAGCCTCTTAAAATATGTGAGGACAGGAAATATATTCAATTATTTGTTTTGTGCATTATACAATTTTTTTAAAAACCTATTTGTAAGTTTTATAGCTGCAATAGTCTGTATATTTCCTGTATTTTTCTTAACATTTTCCAGTCATTATATTGAATACTCTGACCCAATATTTCTAAACATGGCATGGAAAAATAAAAATACACATTGTAACCAGCAAAAATGTTCAAAGAATACTTTAATATTGAAAATGAACTATAATTAACATATAAAAATAAGAGAAGTAATTGGATTTTAATTTTAACCAAACATAGCTTTTTATTTAAAAATATGAGTTAAGATGTAAAGTCGAGGCCTATTAAAGGATGCCAATATAACTTTTCTGGGATCCAAATGTCGGATATGAAAGTTTATAGCCTTCGATAAGTGATGACTTTCACTTGCTGTGGAACTCAACGAGACAGAGTCGGCAACTCCATGAGCCCTCGGGGGGTGTTGGCAAGGGAGGGGACAGACAGTACATGTGGTAGCCCCGGTCACAGTCGTCACAAAACAGCAGCTGATCCTGAAACATGATATAAGAACAAATTATAAATAAAGATTTTATAAATAATTTACTAATTTAAATATGACAAAATACAGGAAAAAGAGGCCAAAGATTTGTTATATAGGACATATTATCATACAATATATACAAATGGCTCTGAAACCGGGACAAAGAGAGATTCGAGTAGATTGCAGGCAGCAGAGATCAGATTACTGAGAAGCATTGAGAATGTAACAAAAGAAACAGGATAAGGAATGAAATAACTAGTGATAGTTTAAAAGTTATATTATTAGAAGATAGATTAAAGAAAAAAAGGTTGCTGTGGTTAGGTCATGTGATGAGAATGGAGGACAGAATGCCTAAAAAAGCTTTACAGAATAAAGAGAAGATAGAAGACCTATTGAAAGAGCATGGACCAAGCACAGAAGAACATGGAAGTTAAAGGAGCGGACTGGAGATGCGTGGTTGAGGGAGAAGTTTGGAAAGATTGATAGGAATGGAAGAGGATGTGCCAGACGAGTCGCAGAAATGGGAACATCGAATGACGATGATGCCTAATTAAAAAAAATTAAAAAAATGAAGGCCATAAAAATATGTAAGATAAATCTCACCTCAGAATACTATTTAAAAAAAAATTGCATGTAAGTTATTTAAGTCATATTTAAGGTAGAATGCGAGTCACTTACATCGTTGTCTGATGTTCCACAGATCGAGCAACACTTGCATTCGATGCACTGCCAACGGTACTTGCGCACCGAGATAATCATGTTAGCTGTAAACTGCAGGCAAGAGGGGTGACCTAAAAACATACAAATGATCCCCAATACACTGCGATTTGTTCTAAGCCAACCTTAGCCTTTGTATTTATTGCTTGGCAATTGATTCAGGAAAAAAAAAAGCTTGATGTTAAAGGGAATTTTCAATTATTATGGCTTTAATTTTACATTTACTAACTGCCGATTCTATTACCTATTTTTATAAAACCTGAGGATGAGAACATATCTAGTTGAAACACTTCATCACAAATATGTTCTTATGACAGACAACTCTTGGAATTTTCTTCAGTGAACTATTAACAATAATTGCATAGCTGCCAACGCTTGAAGTAAAACATTAGTATATGTATTCCCTGTTAATAGTAAAGAATTAATAAAAATTGCCAAATTCACCCTAGAGGAGTCTTATTTTTGTTTACCTTTATTAGCTTGGGCACAAAAAATATGTCAGTTTATAAAATTATATTTTTCCCCTTGATACAGAAATTATAAAATGTTTGATATAAAAAAAAGAGTTTAATTTTCATGAATAATACAAATAATGCATGATGAAGCCCTTATGGGGTGCCATAGCAATAACAAAACTATTAATATTCATATGTGGTTTTGTAAAAAAAACTGTAAAATAATTCAAGATACTTTGAAATCATAATAGTAGTTATACTTTTGTGCATATTACAGAAAATTCAAAGTTATCAGATATGTGATGGAGGTACATGGACCAAGGTGTCAACCTTGTCTAGTTTGACAGTAACAAGGAAGCCGGGGTTCAAATCTTTGCCAGGATTATTGGAGGTATTTTTTGTTTGTTTCCCCCTCTATCTTTGCACAAATGCAAGTGTATTTTGCTCAGAATTATACCTTCTCCATGCCCACCTCATTAGTGTTGATACTTAAAAAACAATGATGGGAAGCAAGACACAATGCCCAGAAAAATAAAATTAGATGCTTCTGCTTTTTATAGTGTTATAGTATTAAAACTTACACAAAGTATTTAAAAAAATTTGTATTATAAAAACAAATCATTGTCAGACACCTTAGTTGAGTCAATAGCGTGCCTGTATACTAAGTTAAGGGTCCCGAGCTGAAGCGGATTTACATTATAGGCCCACTAGGTACGGGCCTAGGGGCGACGGCTTTAGGGGGTGGCGCATTTTGGATAGAATTATTTTTATTCTAATATTTAGGTTTTAATAATTACGTTTACAAATTAGTGACTAACATTATTGATATTGTTCAAGTTAAAGTCAGAACGACAATATTTCTTTTTAAATAACTGTACTTTGCAATTACTTTGTAACTGATGTCAGTCTTCCTGCCAGATTTTCTTTTGTTGAAATCTTTTCTCGAATACTAACTTCTACCCCCTGCCTTTCCACCTCCAAGACCTCNGTTCAATTTATGACATGGCTGAATCATTGTAATGAATTAACGGCCGAGGACTGGGTGTTGTGTTTGTTATAGATCTAAGCTAGTTTATAATTTGTGAGCTAAGTATAATTAGTCGGTTCAGAAAGTGCATGCTTAAAACTTCAAATAAATGAAAAATAACAACTAAACTAAGCAAATTTTTGAAAATTACACAATGGCAATGAAATGCACACAAGAAAAAGTGTAGGTAAATAGATTATTTCACATCTCATTGGTATAGAAGTTGAAATAAATAGGCCACTTGAAAAAATCCTTTACTATACAAATAAGATAGAATCATTAATGATGATATCATATTTGTATATTAAGGGATTATTTTTAAAGTGGCCTATTTCAACTTACCTTTAAGTTTGAAAATATTAATCAAACATAGTGACTTCTTTGAAAAATAGTGGCTCATTAGGGAATTTTTTTTCTTCTCAATTTTTGAGGTTCATTTTCATTATAACATGAAGAAAGTACAGTAAAGAAGGATAAGGAACGGGGATGGGGAATTAGCTTTTGGACAAAGAACAACAGATTTTTGCAGGAAATTGATAGTTACATACCAATCCTTCTATTTTTATTAAAGAGGAAACCAAATTTACCCACTACTGGGGTGGGGGGCGAGGAATTAGAAAAGAATGATAGGGAATATGAAATTAATAAGAACCTGAAAATGGTCATTTTTTTTAGCTCTACTACATGTGATGTTATATAGTTTTTTTTTTGGGAAGTCGTAAAGGGTATAAATTAGAGTTGGGTTGAACCCATTATTTTTTGAATTCGAATCTCAGATTTACTTTCAAATACCAAATCCAAATCTTGGAAAAAATTATGAACATAAGAGGAAATATAAATAGAGAGTAATTGAAAGTACAATTAGTAACTAAATGCTAAATTACTGGTCTAGGGTCTGGTTGTTAAGTTCATCATATAATTATAGTTGGTTCTGAACCAAGAATAATCAATATTAGAGAACTAAAACAAATTTCATTAGTTTTTTTTAAAAAGAATTTGAGTCTTGAATCTGAAATTTTTCTCAGATATCCTTAAGGATTAAAGGGCTCATCCCTAACATAAAGATTTCAATTTGATAAGAATTGTATTTATTTGATGTGACACACCAATTGATTTTGTAGACTTGACTGCTTAAGTTCAAAAAGCCATTTTGCTTTTCTAACTTTAATATTGGAAACAGATCGAAAGAGGTTATTTCATTTGATGAACATTCACTTTACTCATTTCAGTGGCTGCATGGTTTAACATGCTATCCTCTCAGTTGACTAAACTAATGATGGTGAGGAGATCAAGTTTCAAATCTCAGTCAGGTGTACTGAGGGTGGTTTCCTACTATCTTCACACAAATGCAGGTACACATTCTTTAAATACAAACTTTCCTAATCCCTAAAACCATTAGTGTAATTATTACTTAAGCGTCGAGCTTGAATGGATAGTTAGGCACAATGGAAAGGGGGGGGGGG
>CABFOW010002535.1:49806-88466 GCA_902141385.1 Timema californicum | reverse complement strand
GGGGGGGGGGGTGATGAGAGGGGAAATCTTACACCTTAGCTCAGTCGGTATTGTGTGGCTCTACTGAGCTAAGGGTCCCGGGTTTGTTTCTCGGCATGGCCAAAAAATTTATCATTTGTGGAATATGGGCTTATGCTTTCACATTGATAAACTAACAGCCGGGGACTGAATGTTGTGCCTGTCTTAGTCTTAAGTTAGATTTTAATGCATATGAAGCTACAACAGGCCTAGCAAGTCGGTAGAGGAAAATATATATTACTTTAAAAAACGGACCTAGGCCACATGCTGAAAAAAGTAATGGATGTAAAATAATAGGGTGGAAAACACCATTCGTTAAAGATCAGTAGAAATTAAAAAAAAAGGTAGGTACTAGCTTAGGTGTTTTAACAATGAAATCATAGCAATATGTTTTGTACCTAAAACTGCGATTTTCCATAAATAATTGAATTATAATTCCTATAATTAAAGAAGAATTATTGGAATTCCTGAAAACTAATAAAGATCAAAATAATTTTAATATTCAAAATTATAATATATTTTTTGAGATTTAATATGTTGCATAAGGTCATTCGACAATACAAATTTGATTGCACAATTTTAACAATTGTATAATAATCTATAGTGATTTAATGATTTCAAATCATTACAGTTCCCCGAGTTATAAGCTGTCAAACTTGCTATTTTATCTTTTTCCTGTACTATTGTTTAGGTAAAATAATGCATAGCAATGAAATTTAATATAACAAGACATTCATACGAGGTGTACAGAATGAAATATTTATAAACGTTTATTAATTTTTATACTGTCTACACCTAATATGAATGTTTACAGTAGCCCCATGGCTTCTTTGGTGCTGACTGACAGTTCACAGCTTTAAAAAGTTACCAGACCAAATTAAGTATCCCTACGCTGAACCAGATGATCTTCAAAAACATGTGCTTAGCAGCTGTCACTTCTGACATTCAAAATTTATGTATATACCGAAATTTTGACTGTCAGAAGTCAGCTGAGAGCTGTCAGTCAGCACCAAAGAAGCCATGAGGCTACTATAGATAAGACTAAATTTCAGCCACAAATTACTTTACCTTAACAATGGTGCGCAGAAAGCATAATATAGCAAAGTGTGATCCCTTATAACTCGTGAACTGAAATAATTAAATCAATAATTATAGTTTATAATTATGCATTTGTTAAAATTTTGATGTATATCCTAATGTTAGGACAAACTAAGCACATTCCAGACTAGTGGTTTATTGAATTGAATGTAGACGATTACCATAAAATGTGAAATAAATGTGGAATCACTCTACACATGTATTTATTGAAACAATTTAGGTACTATTTCTATTTCATATAGAAAACCAAGAATGTGAATATGTAAGAATTATCCACTTTGGTGGTTGAATGGGCTATTGATGATAAAAAAAAAGTTTTCTACTCTTCTTCCATACAAATACAGCCACATTTCCACATCCTACTTTCTCATCCCTGGCCCAATGGTGAAAATATGCGGAAATTAAAATACGAAGGAAAAAAAAAGTACAATCAATTAAGAAAACTAATCTCATAAGCTTATTGTTTTTTCTGAGATCCATATTCAATTCATCTAAATTAAAATACGAAGGAAAAAAAAAGTACAATCAATTAAGAAAACTAATCTCATATGCTTATTGTTTTTTCTGAGATTTATATTCAATTCATCTTTAATTACAATTTTTCAAACATTTTTTAAGAAGCTAGGTTATTGGCATAGTTGAATTTCTGAATATAACAAAACCTAAACTACTGATAGTCTTGTTAATAAATGTTATCAGAATTCAAACTAATTTCAAAAGCTTAAAGGACAGTATCTAAGGGCTCGTCTCAGCGAATGAGCTTCAATTTCACATTTTAATTTTATTAAAAATGAATCTGAAATATATCATTAGTCTTTAAAATAAGATATTACCCACACAAAATCTTTCCTCAGTATTTCCTTTATTTGAATTTTATAGCCTTTTACTCCTAGGTAAAATTATTCCAAGCCAGCCATTTTTATTTATTTTTATTTAAATAACATAGATATTAAAAAATTAGTGTAGGTGCTGAAACAGCTCCTTCAACTTGATTACTTCAGAGTTCTCGGCTAAGGCAAGATTCAAATTAATTACCTGGAGAAGTTGAGAGTTGGTCCCTGCCCCCCCTTTCCCTCCTCATAAAGAAATTTAAACTTAGTATCTACAAGGAAAGGAATAATGGTATGCCATGTGCCGAAGAACAGTGAATTTCCAGGCTGTTTTAAAGAAGAAAAAAGATAGAGCTGGAAGAAAAATTAATTTTTCTCTGACTGTCAAAAAAAAAAAAAAGACTTAAAGAATCCACAAAAGGGTGGAAAAAACTTCCAATGTTGTCAACTTATAAACCAGTTGAAGAACAGCACAAGTGCCACTTCACGGGTCTTCGGCACAAATAACTTTTAATAGAAAAAAATGAGCACACACTTTTTTTCTCTTCAAATGATGATTATGTTTTTTTATTCAATAATTAAAAACGAAGACATGGAAGGACAGTTGTACTGTTCGGAAAAAGAGAAAGTTAAAAAAAACACTTTATACTGTACCATCCAATTAAATTGTTTGTGATCGTATTGAACATATTTACAAAACCATCCTTATCAATACACACAATAAAATCAAGAGTACATACACACACACATACACGCACAAACACGTTTTATTCTGAATGACGTACCTTAATTCAAAATGTTATACAGGAATATTGTACCATCCAATTAAATTGTTTGTGATCGTAATGAACATATTTACAAAACCATCCTTATCAATACACACAATAAAATCAAGAGTACATACACACACACATACACGTTTTATTCTGAATGACGTACCTTAATTCAAAATGTTATACAGGAATATGGGGTTATGAATGGGCAACTTGCCAAACTCTGCTAAGTCTAAGGGATTTATAATACCGGCAAGGCTTTGAAACAGAGTAACGACTTCCCCATTCGCTATGGTTTGCTAGCCAAATGTTAAAATACTGTTTTGATGACACAGCAAAATGAGAGTAAGAGTTTTTAAACCTAATAAAAATATAAATAAACCCAAAAAACAAAGGCAAGATGATTAAAGCCATAATTTCTCTCCACCAGTAGCAAGGTAATTATTTTCTTAGGGAAATAAAGGGTGGGGGTTAAGAGATAAAATCATTCTTCACATGCTTTAAATCTTACTTCTTGAATTGCTTAAACAGGTTTTTTTTTGCAACTAGTCCTTTGATGTGAGGTTTAACTTGATATTAGGGAAACAGGAGAATTTCCTGAAGCAATTGATGAAATAGCAAATTCCCAAAGTAAACAGTTACCAAACAAGGATTTAAATATTAGCTAAATTTTGATAATTTTAAAACATTGAACATTACACCCATATGGTTAAGGGTAAAACTATTGCTAAGTGTTCTTGAATGTTTACTATGTTGACATAATTTAAGTGGGACTGTTAATCTAATGTAGCAGTTAGTTAATTAAATAGAGGAATGGGTGAATGAGGTTTACATAATATGTATTTCCTTTTAGGGGTATCAATTCCCTGAATGCAAGGGTATTTAAAAAAATGCATAACTTTAGGTAAATGTACTCTTTCTTCAGAAATAGTATATTTTTTGTATTGTTTGAACATTCTTAATATAACTAAAATATGGTGATCAATAAAATTGTCCAAACATAATTGTTGATCTTGAAACCTGGTAGTTCCATGCCACTCTGAATAAAGGCACGTATTTCAGAATCATCCCGTATATAGTATTAATCCTCCAAAGTTATTGATTAACCAGGTTGTTTACATACATTTGACAGTCAGAGAAACATTGTGACATGATTAAAAAGATAATTGCAAAATGTTTTACCTTTTAAAAACAAGAGTTATTGTATATATCTGATATATATTTACAAATTTGACTTGTGTATAGCATTTATACATTCAAAGAGATTATTCACATCTAAAATAACAGTTTTGCGTGGAAATACTGTTTTGTTTGTCTCTGATCCATTTTCAGAGCAGGTATGCTAGATTATGTTGCACTTGAATTAAAACTACTATGTATATAAACAGCCAATTTCTTGATTGGAAGGTTCCTTATAAGAAATGTTTGTAAGAATACAGTACAAAACACGTTAAGGGTTTTTCATTAATCAAGAACACACTCAGGAGTTTGTAATTTGTCCAGATGTTTGCAGTCGATACAGATCATAAAATATATAAATTTTTAAACTAAGCCTTTCATTCAATTTGCTACTTTTTTAAATAGTAAATCTATATATTATTTCATTCCTTCATTTACAATAATCCACAGCAACTTTAACACAAATCCACTTATTTACAATTAAAAAAATAATAATAATGATAAATAATCATAATAGGAAAACAGTTTAAATAATATCATACAAATGTCAAATACACAACTAATTAAAATACATGTTTACAAACTAAAAGTTTTATATATTGTTACTTAAAGCTTTACATTGATTGAACAAAATTATCCATAGCGAATCTCCATCACTCACAGTGATTGGTCTACAGGGTAATAAATACAATCGAGCTGAAAGCCCAACATTGTTAAACCACCAAAATGTGCAAAAATTCCTCCCCCCTTGTTTTATTTGTTGACTGGTATTCAATATTATTTGGGCTAGAAAGCTATATTCATGTTCATGTTATGTGGCTTTAACTAGCTAAAACGGACTGATTCCACAAACTAATGTTTGTATTTGAGGAATAGACTATTGATCATGTTAAGTTTAGTGTTTTCATACACAAGAGTGTTATAAGAGACTATCCATTCACAATAATTGACATCTTTTGACAACTACAAAAGCTTTTTGTTTTGTTATATTAGTCTGTCACTTTGAAAAGTAATGCAAAGTGACTTCCCTTGTCAGAGAGACAAAACAAATCTATGGGGGCAAATGAATGCAACTTCTCAACTGTTAGGAAAAAATCAGCATTACAGTGAATCAACCAAATCCACAGAGAGGGAAAGCTATTATTTTTTTTAATTTTAGGTCTCTAGAAGAAATAGGGTTCTTATGTTTTACTTCACACTTATAGTGAGCTACAAATTATTCATACCTGGCTTTTGTACTTCATTAAGACCTAATATTTCAATTTCATTCCACCTTAGATTCAAACTCAACTATTAGGATTTAATTTTTATGTTTAGCTTTAGGCTGGGTGAATGTTAAAACAGATTTTATATTTGAGAATACAACTTAAATAACTCGCCATTATTTTCTTAAAACAAAATTCCTTTTTTTTACAAAATTATTTCACACATTTCTAGACACTTTAGATTGAAGAATTATTTGTAATAAAATTATCTGGTTTGAAGTCATCTCACTTGTGTTTAAAATAGTATGAATCTTTATAAAGCTTTCAGTAAAATTTTCCGAGTGTTCCTGATTTTTCCAGATACAAAAATTACCGCCCTTTTTTCTATAATGATTTTAAATTGGTACTTTTAGTCTCACACTCAGAAAGTGGTATTATGCAGTGCTCGTGTTCACCAACACTCAAAAGGTAGAAACAATATTGAGCTTGCAGAAAAAACAAACAAAAAACCTACTAAAGTAAAGATGAATGTGTGATAAAAAAATATATAGTTATCTGGAAAAAAGAAAATGTAAAATTCAGTAAACAACTAACATCATCAGGGTGTCCGGCTAAACTTTATCCATCTTTTCCAGCCGCTATAGATATATATTAGGCATATTACAAACAAAATTTATTTAGATCACAGCTTAATGAAATAATATTTTTAGACACACATTCTGAAATTGTGTTACCCTATAAAGAAGGGGTTAAAGGACATCACTCTAAAGCGATGAGCTATTGGTTGTGATCAAAGATTTATTTGAAATCCTATTGAGCCATTAAAAGATTGCCTTATACCAGTATAGTTTAAAATTGTTCTGAGAGACACTATTTTTTAGTTTCTTCTTATTAAAACTTTTTAACCACTGGAATCCTATAAGCCCCTAAAAAAATTTCGGATCCCCAAAAATATTTTGTCTGAATGGGTTCTATCAATGCTATCATTGAAATTAACCTTTGGCAAAGATACGCGAAAAACGGGTGGAAAGACAACACAAGAATCACATGTTGACTTTAAGAATTGAGATTATTATTCTCAACTGAGACAAATGTGTTAAAAGAGATTCACCGTGAGTATTAATTGTTGGAAGAAAAATGTTAATTCGACCATTGTAAATAAAAGTTGCTAATTTTTTTTAGTGAGTAGTAAAAATTCCAGAAATTTTATCAAATTTCAAACTATTCCATGGCTTTTCCCACACATTTCTGGGTTTCCCAGGTTGCTGGACACCCTGAACTTATAGGTATTTAAAGCAGAACAATAATATTTCAGTGTTACAGTTCTTTAAAATTTACAAACACCAACTCACGATGACACAACAATAAACAATCGAATGAATTAAATTATGATGAAGGATAGGAGGTATAAACTAGTACTCAGCAGATTTTATAAATATCTTTTCTCGTCCTATAGTCAAGGCTAGTCACATGAGCAAATCTTGCAAGAGCACATCAATGGCTTTGTCAAATTCAATTAGCAATCCTATAACCTATGTTGAAGAAAAGGTGGTAGAGTGAGCTGCAGAGGGTGGTAAAACCATATTAAAATTCGGTGCCTAATATAATTTATTAATTCAATATTCTAATGAGTGTATTCTAACTTTACAAAAATATCTCTAATGCAGTTTTGGATTCAAAACAAAAAGGCCAACGCACATTAATCTTAAGGAAGAATTGCTTTCTAATATATGGTTATTAGATCTTAGTAGCTCTACAAGTGACCAAAAAAGGACCTTAATAGGAATGTTGGCAGGTCAAAATCCTAACAGGTCCTAATCCAATAATTAATAACATGTTTTTCACTGAGTAATGTACCTGGCCGCCAGAGGTCTTAAAAGAAAAATAAAGATCCTAAATTAAAGGTGGCAATACCGCTAATAAACTAATTATTTATATTTCCTTTCTTGACCATATGTTAACGACAAGCTGGCCAATGTCTCTTCATGTTTATACCTCCCATCTTTTTTGCTAGTTCAAACTGCAGATTTCATTTCCACAATTCAGTATTGTTTCTGTTCTATAACATTTTAACACCTAGTTTGGAATAACCATACTATCGATTCCCATTATATCTATAAAACCCAACATTTTCTTAGAAAAGTGAAAAAAACAAAAACACAATCTGGTAAAATTAACGTGATCCACCTAACAAATAAACAGATTTGATGCTAAAAACTGGGTCAATTTTTTTCTCCCCAGACAAAATTGGATAGTTTCTTTTTTACTATGTCCTTAGTCTAGAATTAGGAATGAAAATATTCCAAAATTTAAACACTCAAAAGAATCATACAAATTATTAGTGAAAAATTATATAAAAAGACAGCATACAGGAAAATATGTGGTAAATCAGTGGTTCCTAACCTTTTTCAGCTTACACCCACCTTCCCCCTTGGTAGATAATCAAATTCCTCATACCCGCACATCTAATTTTGGAGATGGTTATGAAAATAATCTTTTAAAAAAGTTTTGTTTTATAGTCATTTCTTTATTTTATACAAAACAAAAATCAAATGGGGGAGGGTGTCCAGCCAAACTATTTATTACAATTTAATGAACTTCTTAGATTTTCTAGAGCCAATTTTCAACTTTCCCAGCAAAAAAATGAAATAAAACATTACAAACATTATTTTATTAAGATCAAGACTTGCTGTAATTATCATTTTAGACACACACAAACATTTTTAAATGGTGCCAATATGCAGGTATAGTCAATAGCATGTCTGTCTACTGAGCCAAGGGTCCCAGGTTCGATTCCCGGCATGGCCAAAAATTTATCATTGGTGAAATCAAATTGATAAACTAACAGCCAGGGACAGGATGTTGTGCCTGTATTAGTTTTAAGTTAGATTATAATGCATATGCACCTATGACAGGCCAAGCAAGCCGGAAGAGGAAAATATATGATTTGAATAAAAAACTAGCCCAGGTCAACCTGGGAACTGTAATGGATGTAAGGTAAACTCTATGCAGTGGTTAAAGGATCACTCTAAATCAATGGGCTATTAAGTAGTGGGGTCTAAGTTAGATTTCAGTGAGATCATATTGAGCCATTAGAAAATTACCTTAGAGCAGTACAGTTCAAAATTATTACAAGACTCAGGTCTTTTTTAGTTTCTTCTTCCTATAACATAAACAAACCCTCCTCACACATGTGCTTAACCATGGCTCATCTTTGGCTAAAGACGTGTGGTTTAGAGGTGGAAAGGCATCACATGTTGACTTAGAGAATTTTAGTCTGCTCAATAGTGACAACTTTGTTAAAAGAGATTGATGGGGGGTATTAACGAGAAGAGTGCTGGTAACATAGTGGTACATATAAAATAACTGAAAATTTTGATGGTTGGCACAGTTTTGTTTTCAGTAGTTCTTGAGTATTGGGTTTGATACTTAATAAAGCACACTTTCCACTTCAAGTCAACAAGTGGTTTAGTTTTTATGAGGGTGAGAGGTGAAAACTCATCGGTGTTACATGTCACAGCGATGGTAACCAAGGGGGAGGTTACAAAGGAGAATTGTAGGGTGAGTATGACACTTGTAGGCTTTAAAATAAACACATGCACGCACATGAATGTCTTACTTTGGCTAGTTCCCTATTACATCAATTTACAACTGGTAGGCGTGTTGCTAATACTACAAGAAATAATTAACTTAATTTGGAAAATTGAATGAAATATAATATTAAATTAGTATACGATTTTTAACATTATTTTCTAATTGTTCCACAACCTCCAGGTTGGGAACCACTGGCTTAAGTATTTTTTTACTTTTGTATAAATCTTTTTTAAAATATGTTTTTCTATTAGTTTCAAAATAAGGAATATTTTACAAAATATTTACTAAGCATAATGGTTTTTATTAACACCTTTCATAAAACTCACCAAAGAATTTACATGTTTTAATCCAGGTAACAGGCTTGTAACTGGGTTATTTTATACCAGGATTATGGGTGTAATTATTTCCATGTGAAACTCTTGTCAGTATTTAGCTAATTATATACACTACTTTATGATTACATATAATGATTCATAATTTACAAATTGTCCTATTCAATGATTGATACAGAAATCTCATTCATAACATTAATCTTAAAGAAATGTATATGTTTCATAACACCTACATTTGGTCATTTGTATAAAAGTTAAAATAAAATATTTATTTTGTGATGTTTTTGCAATTACTAACAAGTTTGCAAAAAAAAAACCCTTAGTTACTAACAAAACTAATTTATGAATGAGCGTACAAAAACATTTAACGACAGTACCTTTACATATTATAATAGTAACAGAGTTAAGCTCCATTACACTTTTGTACATTTTAGAACTGTGTAAGTATTGCAAGGGAAGTGTCCACTTTATGAAACATCACTCTGATTGCTGTTACTACCTCCGAAATCAACACTCAGAGCAAATTTGGGATATTAAAAAAATAAAAAATTTCAGTCCACCTAGGATTTAACCTCTCAATCATATTTGAGATTATAATACAAACCAACTTTACTTTCCAGAATAATGACAATTTGTAATGAATTGATTTGTGTACATTTATTTTGTCTAATTAAATATAAAGTAGAAATTAAGTAAATAAGAAACGATATCACATAGCTGCCAAAACTTGAGGGAACAAATTAGTAAATATAATGAGATGTGAAAAGCAGGAACTCTGAATTGTATCAATTCTTGATTTCTAATACATGTTGGCTGCTGTAGAAAATTGAGAATGTTACAACTGGGAAATGTATCAATTCCTAATTTTTTGTGTATGTTGTTTGCTTGCTATGTAAAAGTCAGAATTGCTACAATTTAGGATTTTGTTTGAAGCAAATAAATCAGTGTTTATCAAACTTAAAAACTAGCCTCTCAAAAGTGTATGAATTCCAAATTTGGATTACATGTTGCTATAGAAAAAAATGGAGAAATACCAAAGCTTGTCATAATATTAGTCCAGCAATTGTCTGTCAGAGGTTAGGTTAGATAAGGTAGAGTTCAGCATTTGTAGGTAGAAATCTTTGATTGTTTTACTAATTCAGCATGTCTTTGTCAAAAGTAGTGTTAGATAAGAAAAAGTAATAGCCTAACAGCTATTTGTTGCAAGAAATCTAGTGGTACATTTCATGATTTGGCAAGTGTATTTCTGGTTTGTACTGTTCAAGATATTTGATTAAAGCTGGTTGTTTTTGAAGGGCTATAATTAGTACAATTTAGAGTTTATACTTTTCAAGATTCATAAATGCTGAATTATTTATTTTAAATAAGAACCTAAAGTGTACTAAAACCAATTTAATTTTTTAGCAATTATTATATAGTAAAACTTTAAGTTGGTACCTACTTTACAGTATTTCTAAACACTATATTATTAGTTTCAAACGAAACCCTGAATTGTATCAATTATGACTTTCTAAAGCAGCCAAAATGTAATAAAATTCAGGAATAACTACATTTTTGAATTTTGTGACAACTTTTTCTATTAATTTAAAAAGTTTATTGTCCGACACTTTAGCTCAGTAGGTAACTTGTCTGTTTATTGAACGTAAGGTCCCGATTTTGATTCAAGGCATGGACAATTTAAAAAAAAATCAATGATGAAATGTGGATTTCCTCTTTCAAAGTGATGAATGAACAGCGGGGGAAGTGTGACCTGGTGGTCTAGGGGTTTGGTGTCAGACTTCTGTTCTGGGGATTCAAAGTTCAATCCTCGGTCTCAACACAGATATATCTGATTGCCAAACCATTCTTTCACTTCTGACAAGACGTGTATTAATCACAACTTGTGATTGTGTGGAGTGCCAGGCCTCCGCCGTGGTTCGGATCCCACATTAAACTGTAGGTCCTCCATTTCAACTCACAATCACCTGGACATTACACATTAGTGTAAGTGTGTATAGCCCGAACGGGTAGTGAAACGCTGTGCTAATAATAATAATAACAACAACAACAGCGGGGGGCTGGATGGTGGGTCTGTACAAAACTTATGTTAGTTTATAGGTTGTATGCTAATTTAATGAGTCAATTCAGAAATACATCAAATGGAAAAAAATAAAAATAGATTTCTCATTTGCCCATGCATATGCTCATGGCAGATATTCAACATCTCATATTATGTGTGAAGAAAATTAAACACTTATATTTCTACTGGAGCAATATTTAATTTATTTTGGAAAAAACATGGTTTTATATAAAAAATGCAAAAAACACTGCCACATTCTCGCGTTCCCTAAACTCCCACCTTAAAGGCCAATCTTGGCAAGTTACTCCAGTCCCCCTTCTATCATAAAGCAAAAAGAGAGTGGAAGCAATATCTTTCTTCCCACTCTTTCAAGTGCTCACACCTTGTTGAGCTTAAAAAATAAGCTTCAGAGAGCACAAGTACGGTGAGCTGTGTGATATCTTAGATTGGGCAGTTTTTAATTTCTTGTTAGAAAGTAGTACATAAAATATCACAACGAAAATAAATTACTTTCAATTCTAAGAAGTTTAGTAATTTTTTAACAGTGTAACATTGCCTTCCCTTTCTTAAATTGTTGCTTTGTCCAGTATAAAAAATCTCTCCTGCCATCTTTTTTACAACATAACCCTATTAGAGTGTATAACTCTGGTAGGAAAAAGATCTTCCAGAAGGTTATTTGTAAAAAAATCGAACTAAAGTAGAACATCTCGTGCTGCCAACATTGGTTTTACCCTGCCCTAATAGTACACAGGACAAGGGTCAGATAACTGAGTCATTTAGACAGTCAAAATTGAAATAATATTTTTAGACTTTTCCTGAAATTTTCAAAATTACAGAAAATTTGTTTCACTTTTTAGGTCGGGAACAGAAATTCTTTTTTACGCACAGGAATCCAGAAGTACACACCTCAATATCATACATATTATGAAGGATTCAAAATAGTTGGCAGCTATGGTGTCAGGCTTTTGTGAACTGAACACTCCCCTTTGAACCACTAGTTCATTAAATATTGTGAAGTACATACAACAATTCACAATAATGTTCACTAAGACATGGTGTATTTCCTTGTTTTGTTTACAATGTCACATAGTAAGAGTTAGATATTGATTATGAACGTTCATAAAAAAAACTAACATAGTAAACACTTACTAGTTTTGTTTGTATTGTTGACATTTTTCAAACCTAATATTTGATCAGCCGGACCCAACATTTGTTGACAAAGCAAATTTATGTAGTTATCAATTAATTTTTCCTTCTAACAAAGCAATTAAACATATCAATATAGGAACTAAATTGGCAACATAAATATATTATGAACACTGTAATCTACAGCAACACAAATATATATCTAAAAAAAATATATTAGGGATGAAAAGTTATGGTAGGTGAGTTTTAGTGGCAAATCAACCACGCATCAGTGGTTAATGTTTTTCAACAAAGTTGAAAACATCTTTTGTAATAAAAAACCACCGAAACAATCACTTACTTACATTATTAATTTTGTTTTTATTTATTATGAAAATTAATTTGTTAAGAAAATAATGAGACAATGTTCTTAAGTATGGGAGTTATTTATGTGTTAGCTAAACTTTTTTAAAAAGTCGTTAATTAAACATTAAATTTGATTTCTAATGGGTTTTTATTATAGGAGTAATTTTGCAGCATCATTATTTAACAAACAATATCAACTTCTGTGAAATTGATTAGAAATGCTTTGACTTTATCAAATAAAGATAATACTTTCTAAACTGGAGTTTTAACATAAATTGTGTTATAAACAACAGTGATAAAAAGAGTGTCAGTTCCACTTTGGTCATAAACACAGAGAGCAATTTAAAACTCACCTACTGAGACTGATAACCAGTGGTCTAACCCCAATCAAAGGGAATTTTGGCTAGAAACAGAGATGATGCCACCCTTTAAATATCACTACAAAAAAGCTCATGTGGTAGAGTCACTTAGTAACATTATCAGTAATGTATATTTACAATAATTATTTGGATATGATCTTGTTGATATATCTGTTCCCCACGTAGAAAGGGTTTGTTCCAAGAAAAAATATGTTTGACTACACACAAATAAAATGTGGTAATATAACGTAATCATCTAGTTTCAAACAGACAATGGCCCAATGATTTCTTTACCACATTTCTAAAGCATGTAACAAAAAATAGGTCTGTATGGGTAAAAAGAAGTTTAGCCTTTTTTTGGGGGGGGAGGGGGGGGACCAAATAACCCAAACCCTATTCCTTATAATGTATTAAAGCTGAAAATTTGGGATGTTTATTTTCTTCTCCCCCATAAATAATAACAAAGATGGGGGGGAGGGTTATTGATGATTTTACACAATGGGAAAACTAAATATTGATCTGACTGTGATTCAACCCTCAGTCTCCTATTAGCATCTAAAACTCAATACTCTTGAGGTGAACCTGATTATTTGTTAGGTTGATTGTACTTAAAAAACTGAAATTTTCTTTAAAACACAGTCACCACTTATATGAATTATAGGGACAAAACACGTAATGATTATCAGTCCATATTCAACACAAATTATTCCTTGTTTATCTTACCACTAACAATTTTCAAAATCCTATTATTAGTAAGAAGTTGGTGCAGCAACACATATACTGCCATTATAACATTGTTCTAACATGAAAATCAGCCTTTTTTAAATAAGATTATTAATGACTTAATATAAGGGATAACCTAAAAAGACCTGCACCAATATATTAGTGTGATGGTAGAGAAATTTGGACATAAGTGATAAATCAAATGTGAAAAACCGCACCCAGTCCAAAACTGCCAATAAATTCAAAACAATGTTCTTGTAGTTGGCAGCCGAGTCTATTTTCAGACCCCCTTAATCTGTGTGACCATTTGGGAGTCATTATAGTCAAAGAAAAACTAACCAGATTTGAGGATGTTTATCTAAAATTGAAGAGCTTTGGGCAATAATGTGCTATGCTACAACAACGATAACAGCTACAGGTCATCTAAGTGTTTATCTTGCAGTAAACTATTTAACGCTGATGAAGGGGAGATCGAGGTCAGAATCTAGGTTGGGTGCACCGAGGGTGGTTTTTCTTAAATAATTTTACACCCTCCCTCCATACAAATGTGGGTACACTTCCCATAAATCCAACCTTCTTCATCATTAGGTTTATATTTGTTTTCCTATACTTTAGGAATGTGTACACCTTTAAAACTTAAACTTGCCTTTGAAAAAATACCAGCTTCAACTTCACTTTGAAAATAAAATTCTGGATTCGACAATTACGAAGCTTCGTCAGTCGCAAGTCAATTTATGATCATTTATTGCCATTCTCGGCTAATATATACATTACAAACCGATATTAATATGGAAAAAATTTCATGTAACAGCATTGTAAGCTGTGATAGTAGCTTGATTTATAAGAGTAAAACAAAATATTTCAAACAAGTGTGCAATAAAAGATTCTCCAGGTGATTTTAGTGTATAATGTTAAATGAATATCTAAAATATATCTTTTTCATGCACACAACAACCAACAAATAGTTTTTGAGCTTCAATTCAGTTTTGAGAATATTACATATATTTGATTCGAATTTGCTTTGAATTGAAAAAATTGACTTTGCTTCACTATTCTTACATAGAAATGCAAACATAATTGTGTTGATTTCTACAAGTTCAAAGTTTGTATCAAATTACAACAAAAGAAGAATTATTTAGACTTCTGAACAATTGAATTAATAAAACCTTGAATATTGATATTTGAGAATTACAATTTTGTGGCATAGCATATTTATTTAATAACATCAAGCCCTTATATTATTCTTTTGAAAAAAATTGAACTCATAAACCCAAACAGATCTCATAAGTGGTGGAGAGCAGTGGCTTGAAGTAAGATTCTAAACTAGGTTTTAAACAACTATCGTGTCTAAGAAGGCAACATGTCATCAACTTTTGTTTTTAAATCTATAAGTATCCTATTATTGATAATTAAAGACAGTTTCATTTTCTATTAATGGTTGAAAATTTGAGGCTATGTGTAAATAAGCCTAGATAATTACTACCTGATAATACCACCGAAGAAAAAATGAGAAAAAAAGAAGAGATTTTCCTCAAAAATTTTCTATTTATAAAGCCTGTGCAAATCCATAATTTTCAATCTTAAATCAAATCTCATGCTAAATTTATTTTATCAAATTGAATACTAATCAAAGCCTGTTATTAAAAAAAAGTGGATTGAATATTTTACTTTAAAAATAAGTTCAAAGATAAATAGAAGAATTTATTTCAGGCTTTATATGTTTCCGAAGCCAATCCAATAATAAAATGTTGATAAACATTTAAAACACATATTAGGTTTGATATAAAGAATTTGTAATCAATAACATTAATCACAAAAGGTGAAAATCGAATAAAGATCGAACCACTTTTTAATTCGTAATACAAATATATTTACTATAAGATGGGCCAAGCTACTTTTTTAAAATACAAGATATTCACAGTCACAAACAACTCTAGGTAATTCCTTTATGACCTGATTTCAAGTCTGATTATATTAATAATTTTTAATATGTACAAATTATAAATTCAGATTTTGTGTTCAACCCATCAAATTTGAATTTAGAATTCGTTTGGATTCAAATCTGAATGTTCTAATATTAAGATTCAAAACATTAATCAGATCTGAATTTTAGTAAGATTCAAGTTTGGATTAAAAATATTAAAGGTTTGCATAGGCTATTATTTAGGTATTGCCTTAACATTAACTGAAAAATAAGATGGTATATATATATATATATATATATATATATTAGGGCTCTGCGAGTACTCGTATTTCAAACTCGAACTCGAGAGTTTTGTAGACTTGTCATTTTCGAGCTTCTACTTGATGTACTCAATACTCAATTTTTAAAACGCAATAGTAAGCATAGTCTGTTTAATTGAGTTAATATAATCATTTCCTGTTATAAATCATTTTGTTGCTTAAATTGAGAAAAATTAATTTCAATTTTCACATTTATACCGTAATAGAGCTTTAAAACCACTTTCGACCGTTAAATTTATTCAATATTGTCGTCCATTTTGAATTATACTTGATTGAAGTTGTACTCTTGTATTGCCATGACAATGCAATGAAAATAATAAATAGCTAAGAAGATTACTAAATAATTGAATGACTCTTTTTACTGTTTTGACCTGCTCCCTTTTTAAAATAATAATGTATGTAAAATTAAAAATGTAATATCAAAAATATCTTATATTAAACGTTTTCAAACTTAAGATATTTAAAACTTGTATTAATTAATGTGTTTAGCTACAAAACCAGCTCTAGTTTAGTTATTATTTAGTTATAGAACTATGTTGGTTAACCTGTTCAAAATCTTATATATTGAAATACATATTTTATCAAACTTACCACATTTATATTATAAAAAACACTTACTATTTCATATTGTTTGCTAGAAATATTATTTTTAATTTTAAAGTATGAGCATCAACTTTTATAAAAATTAAATTTTAGCCAATTTCTCAATAAAATAATGTATAAACAGAGTCCGTACGAAGCGCATTGAGGGATGGAAATTGAATAGAAGACATGATAATACACGATCACACTAAGGAATAATAAACAAAATATGAAACACTTCAAATTCCTAATTGTTTAAGATTCTTACATTTCTTATATAGTAAATTAAGTTACTCAAGCATATTTTGGATAAATATTAGCTTATTTAAAACGTCAATTGTATTAACTTTTAATCAAGACAGTGTAGAAACACTCTACAATAATGTAAAATGACAGTTGAGGAAGCCAACCTGAAAGGATAGTTAGGTTAGGCATAGATATAAATGAACACACTTCTCTATTTCTTCTTACACTTATACTTCCCACTTTTTCAAACTTCCACAGCTGCACATTGTTTTGAATTTTCGGAAATATTTATTTTTAATATGAAAAGATAATCAATAAAAAAGTAATATTCCCAAAAATTAAAACTAATGTGCAACTGTGGACATTTCAAAGAAATGGAAAGTGTGAAAATTTAAGGAGACATGAAGAAAGAAGTGTGTTTGTTATTATCTTAGGCCTAACCTAACTATCCTTTCAGGTTGGCTTCCTTCACTATCACTTACTTTACATCACTGTACAGTGTTTCTAAACTGTTTTGTTATACATTTCTAAGCCATCATGCAATTATTCATTTTATTAACGGTTTTATAATTGTTAGTGTAATTTTTATGTCCTTGAATTATTATTATTATTAGTCCCGCGTCTTAATACCCGTTTGCGTTATACACACACTTATGTGTAATGGTAGGGTGATTGTGAGATGAAATGGAGGACCTACAGTTTAACATGGAATCCTAACCACGGTGGAGGCCTGGCATTAAATGTGCTTAAAGACATCAGTATGAAACCATTTTAATTATTCATCTTTGATTAGATTTTTATTTGAGTGTTCTTGATTTTTAAATTGTGTTTTATAAGTGTTATTTCTAATTTAAAAACCGATATTTCCGTTATTTAACTTTTTTTTCAAAAGTATTTATTGTTTATAAAAATGAGTGTTATTCATATTTTAAGAACATGTGTTTTAATATACTTTTTAACATTTTAAAATTATGAATGGGCCTATACTCAAACTCGGAAGCTTTTAGAAATACTCGACTCAAATTAAAAAATCCAAGTTCACAAACCCCTAATATATATTTTAAATGTTGAGTATGGTTCCCTACAAAATTAATATAAATGTAAGAAAGATGTTAAAGAAATTGCAAAAAGAGAAGAGCAAGTATTGCTACCTAAACTGGTAGGGACACATAATAAACATCAAGCTCATTAGTATGGTTTAGTGGGGAAAAGAAAGCAAAATTTGACTCTAAGATGGACTTATTGAATTTTTTTTATAAACATTCCCACTCTCCCTCCACACAAATG
This sequence comes from Timema californicum, assembly GCA_902141385.1. Classification (NCBI taxonomy): domain Eukaryota; kingdom Metazoa; phylum Arthropoda; class Insecta; order Phasmatodea; family Timematidae; genus Timema; species Timema californicum. The sequence continues at coordinate 70,446 of CABFOW010002535.1, read as the reverse complement.
TTGCAACATTTAATATAATTCATACCTTCCTCCAAACTCTATTAATGTAGACAAGGAGAAAAACGGATAACAATTGCAGCGTTGATCCAATAAATGCCTTGTGATTGTTGAGTTACTTTGGCTACTGAAATAAGATACCGTATTGGCCCGGATATAGTGAGATGTTTTTCTCTTAAAAAGGTCCTTCCGAAAATTGTACTCGTATTATATGCGCAGCCTAACATAAAAAAATAAATAATAAAAAAACTCAAGGTCAAAACGAAGAAGATTCTTCCCGCCTACATCCCGTGTTGCTGTGCCAGCTGGAATGCACGAGCGTCTAATATTTCTACCCTTCAATGTCAGTGAACTGTCAATTCTGTAGGCCAGTGTTAGCTTGTGCTGTTACTGTTAAAAACATCTATGGCATCTGTTTGCAAGTAAGTGAGGACTGGTCAAGTGTTTACAAAATTAAGGATTTGTAAATTTAACAATCATATCCACAACATGAAATTATATATTTCTTGCAAATTCAAATAAAGAGAGTACCAAACAATAAAATGATGGCTTTGGTTGATTACACAAACAAATCTATATAGTTTGGGCCTGCCTAAAAGGAGTGAATATTTTAAGAACTAAAGACCCCTGCCTCAGTGACCTAAGCTCTGAACTTCAAAATCTGTCCAAGCACAGCAAAAGTTTGATTACCATAAATCATATTTTTCTTCAGGAGAATGATTGTGCATTTGCTTATTGTTACCCTTACTCAATTTGTGCCCTTAAAATAGTGTAATTGGCGCGTAGTTCTTGCCAGAATGAAGCAAAGTTACAATATTGACGGTAAAAGGGGACAATTCAAAGATGGTGCAAAAATCATCAACAATATAACCTGCTTTGGTGGTCACATAGTTAAAGGCGTCACTTTCATGATGGATTAAACTACAGATGACAGGGAGATTAAGTTTTGAATCCCAATCAGGTGTATTGAGTTTTTCCCAAAATAGTTTTCCACTCCCCTTACAAACAAATGCAGGTACACCACATAAAATTAAACCTTTCTCATCCCTTACTCATTAGATTAATTAGTATGTATGAATATAGCCTGAAAAGGTAATATGATGTAGTGCTTAAAAAACATTATTTAACTAAACAAGCAATTAAAGTAGAATTATTAGGGCCTTGGACTAGACTTATATACTGGATTTGGAATAATTTTTATCTGGTTTGGTTTGGCAACATGTGATGTCAATATCCCTTGGAATGTATTCAAACTAGTCTTTCACAAATAGTTTGGCCACTCTGAAACTTGGCACTTTTGAAATGGACAGATCCCAGAGGTTACAAATCCCTATAGTTCTACATTCCTTGCCTTACTTAGTGAAGGAAACTTTTCGTTGTATAGAAAACTATTTGAAGTAAAAAATAACAATGACTGAATATAGGTAGTAATGGGTATCCAATTAGCCAATAATAATAAAAGTTAGGGCTATGTGAGTATTCATATTTCAAGCTTCAAGTCGAGTTCATCAACTTAAGCTTGAGATCGATATCAAAAGTTTTGTAGGCTAGTCATTTTTGAGCTTCCACTTGATAAACATAAAAATCAATTTTTAAAACGCAATGGTAAATATAGGTTTTTAAATTTAGATATCAACAGCATTTTCACTTAAAAATGATTCGGTTAACCTAACAAGTTGTTAAAATAAATATCAAATTTCAGATTAATAATGTAATAAAAATTTAAAACTACTTTCGATCGGTAAACTTATTCAATACTGTCGTCAGTTTTGAATTCTCCTTGATTGAAGTTGCATTGTCATGACAAAGCAATGAAAACAAAAATAGCTAATATAGATTAGTACTAAATATTTGAATAATCATTATTTTTACTATTTTTACCGGGACGCTTTCTAAAATCGTAATTTCAGTTGAATTAATATATTTTAACTAAAAAACTACCACTAGTTTAATTACATTTATATAGACAATTATGGTGGTTTAACCTTTCTAAAAACAATGTTGATCATAATTTTATTGCAATAAATATTTTACCAAACTTACCACAGTTAAATAAAAAATGCATTTACAATTTCATATTCTTTACTACAAATATTATTTAAACCGTATTATTTTTCATTTAAAGTATGAACATCAACTTTTATAAGCATCAAGAATTGAATCGAAATACATCCTTCAATCAAATAATTTCTAGTGAGAGCCCAGACAACGTGTATGTGCGACTGCCTATAGATGATTAGAATAGGAACAGAAGACGTGATCATGCGTGATTATTATGCTAAAGACTAATAAACAAAATGTGAAACATTTCAAATATCTCATTCTTATGTTTCACAAACGCATATTTTGGGGAAAAATTAGCTTATTAAAACGTCAATTAAATAAACTTTTTTTTTATAAATTATAATGTAATTTAAAAACATGAGTATTGAAACTATTTTTTTCCATTATATATTTATTTGTTTTTAGCTTATTTTTAATTTAACCCTTAAACGTCAAGCGCATTAATATCAGCGCAACACGTAATGGATAAAACACTCGCTGCCGATCAATTGCCGTCAGCTAAATCTCGCCTGTTAGTATAATAAATACTAATAGGTGGCACCCATAAGCCTTTATCCTAAATAATGAACTTTAGTTCATATTTTCCCCATCAGAAAGCACTGTAATTTCGACAACAATTTATTTTTGCACACATGAATTATGTTATTCTAAGTTGTTTACACCGTGGAGTGAATATGTTTATGCCTTCCCTATTTTTCTATATTTGATTTTGATTTGAGTGTTTTGCAGTTACTATATGATTTTATTACAAAAGTTTAAATATATTATTTGTTTTATTCTTGTTTCCTTCAGAGTATTTTTTATTACATGTTATATAGCCAGGCAATGGCTGGTCCAAGTTCTAGGTTATATGGCTTTGACATTTTAGATTACTTATATACTATGGATTGAAATAGTTACTTTACGCTTGAAAGTGACTGATTTATTTATTTAATATTTAGGCCTATTTATTATTCATGAAAATGAGTGCCATTCTTATTTCAAGAACATTGTGTTGCTTTAATATATTTTTAAAATTTCAAATAAGTTATATTTACATTTTATGGTGACATTTTAAGTATACTACTTTACTTTTAAAGTAAACAAGTATATACTCTCTATCATTTTAAAATTATGAATGTATTCAAACTCAACATCTTTTTTGGAATATTCGGGTTGAGTTCATCTCGAATGAAAAAATCCGAGCTCGCAAACCTCTATTTAAAATAATCAAAATTTAAGTTACTATGACTCATGAAAATGAGCAAAACTTGTGTATGATAAATAAATACACAAAAGATTTAACTAGCTCTTTCAGGGCCCCCTCTATTCCAGAATTTGCGCGCGAATAGTGCCATAGGCCTATTATGTTGTGTGTGTGTGAAGAATGCCAAGGCTATTCCCTCCTTTTTGTAAGGGTTTGAAAAAAAAACTCGCCAAACTTTTATCTATGAAGCGATTATTTTGATTTTTCTATCATTTTAATGCACATGTACTTTTCCTTGATAATACTCAATTAATAAAATTTAATTTGTTTTTTCAAAACTAAGGCTAATAAAGTTACTACGCATATTTACTTACATTGGTAAAGAAATATTTTCATTCAAATGACATAATATGAAAATCTAAATAGTATATTTTTTAAAACTCAGAACAATTTAACCCATACACATGAAAACTGGTCTTAAAACTATTTACATCATTATGAATGCTAGCCACACTTATGTATTTCCATGCAGCTCGTATGTAAACCGGTGTTGCACTTAGCACATTGAGAATGTGACCTTCCGCCATTGTAAATGTACTAACTACTAAACTCCCAGTTCCAATAACTATTTAGGGTTGATTTTTGTTGCCACCCTTGTATAAAATAATAGGGGAAAATGTTCCCTTTCCAATGATAAGACACTACCACACTATCTATCAGGTAAAGCGAGAACTAGCGCACATCTAAAGAGCCGATCTTATCAGCTCTGGAACTTTCAACAGTATTAGGCGGAGCTGATCAGATAGGCTCGTGACAGCAACAAGGTTAAAATCCTTGTTACCATGGCTCTCAATAAATAGTGATTGGCAGACAAAGATATCAAATTATGAGCCACATATAAAAAATGACAAAAAATTGTGTCAGTTAATTTTCTTGAGAAGAGGCTGCCCAAATGGTATAGAGTATTGGAATATTAAGTTAAGAGTCCCTGTTTCAAATCCATGTTAAAAGAATATTTATGTTTAAAAGAATATATTACATTTTATAAACTCATTTGAAATCGAATTCAGCTTTCAGTTACATAAAACTACATGCATATTTTAAACAAGTTCACAAGTGTTTAAAGAGTAATTCTGTTGAATGTGAAAATGTCTACTTCACTTTATCCTCTGGTAGAGGGATAGAATTAGAATTAGAATTAGAATTATTTTTTTAAAAAGACACATTGAATGTATTTACTTGGGCAGCAAAATTGACTTAATCTTGGAAAATTAAACAAATTGAGCTCCCAACAATACAATTTTAGGTCTGTGGATGGATAAAAAAAACATCTAAAGAACTAAGGGCCAAAGTTAGTAAATAATGATTCAATTTTTGTTTTAATCAAACCATGATAAACAAATACCGCCTTTGTGGTCCAGTGGTCAAGCCCTGGGTTTGATTACTGGCACAATAAGATTTCTTTGTGAAGCAGTGGGCCTGGAACGAAGCCAGACTCGACCTTGCAAAGACAAATGAAGAGCTACACGAATGAAAAAGTAGCAGTTCTGGTCTAGAATAGTGATATTAATGGCCAGAGAATTTGTTGTAATGACTACAAAACACCCTCTATCCGCAAAATATGGCCCCATCTTCGCTAGCAGGCAGCGGCTGCTTGGTCAGTATAGTTCGATTGCAAGCTGACACCAAGGAGTTATGATAAACAAAAGCAATGACACATTGTAAAATGCAATATATTTGTATGGTTTTAAAATCCGCCAACGCTAAATGCAATGCTATAATTAAGTAAAATCTTAGTTTTCACACTGAAGATAGTTTTACAATTGAAGTAAACAAGTAAAATGTAAATAAAAATTCACTCCCTTGTGGTGCAGGGTTCACGATATTAATGTAGCATACAGTTATTAAATGTTCCAACATTTAAAATATTATGCTAATTTCTTCAGGGGCAGAGGGTAACTTACTTTTAAATATTGTGCACTCTTTGGTGTGCGGTAGAAAGGCCCTCCCCACATAAAAAAGTATTTAAAAAATAGCAACATTACAAATAGCTCACATATTTTTAAAAAAACCAGTTGAAATGAAAGAGGCAGCAAAAGAAGAAACTTGTGAAGAAAATTTAGGCCATATACTGTGATGCTATGAAAGTCTAACGAAAAATTCTTAATCTATATTAATTAATAGCATAGAATTTTTGAAATCTTTGTTTATAAGTGTGAACATAAATTTAACTTGAAACTATCCCTTATGTATTTAGATAGACAAAATAATACAATTATAATGATTTGTATGTGATATGAAATTAAAATAAACATTTGTTACTAAAACCTCAAACATGCGATGGTGGAATTTCATCTGTTTGGAGTGGCTTTATATTTTGACAAGTCAAAATAGGGCCATAAAAACAGTTGCAGTCTGTCCAAAACTTATTTTTAACCCTACAATACAGACAGTGAGGTTTAGCATTTCCAAGGTAATGTGTATCACATCAGGAATCGACTGTTCAATGTTTTCTAGTAATGGATCTTACATGCATTGCTAACTTTATTTACCTATCAGTCCTTTTTTACTTGATTAATTTTTCTTTACACATGTTTTCAAAATCATAAGCCTAAAGAAACTAACCATCATTCAGTCAATAGCCATTAACACGTGTTGAGCCCCTGAAAACAATCTATACAATCAATTATCCTGCCAGCAGGGGGAAGATTAAACAAACACTAAAAATAAATAAACATAGTTCTATGAATGAACGAACAAAACAAATGCATTTAGTCGCTAATTAATTGATTCGTCAATGTTTTAATTTAGAAAATGATCCCACACCAGTGCTCCCATTATGTCCAATTGTGTTGCTAGGGGTGATAAAATGGGAAGTAGGAGGGGGAGAGGACGCAGAAGTCTAGGTGACTACAGGCAATTGTTTTCTGCGTCCCCTCCCCCTGCCCCGCCCTCTTCTTGGGGCGGGACTGGTAGCGACGACAGTGGTGGTCCCTGCCCTACCTGATCTTCCGCAGTCTGAGCAAGACACCAGCTCTTCTGACTGGCCTGTCTTCTTGTTCTCACTGGCATCGCCCAGGCAGAAGTCACAGTATGGGGAGGGCGCCGCTCTCTCTTTGTCGTCCGACATGGACGCCGACAACACCTGTGCCACAACAATGCCATTATGAAAGTCTGTGGTACACTTAAATGACCAAAAAGGATTAACTTGTATCTTGAACTAGTTAATGCTAATACAAATTTAGAGAATATTTACTCAACTTGTTGGAATTTGAAAATAAGTTGTGCTCAGTGGCAAGACTTCAAATCATTTGTTACATGACATCCCTTCTCCCTTTTGTAAAAAAATATCGCTAACCTCTGGCGCTCTCTTTTCCTTCTCCTCGACAGTGGGCGTATCATCTGCCCCTTGTGGGGTGCTTACAGCCGGTGAGTTACTGGCACTGGACATCGCTTGCTGGGCGGCCGCTGCCGCCGCGCTCTGCCTACCTCGACGCGTGCTGCCCCCTGGAAATATTGGCAACTTCTCACTGCAGACGAAAGTTCAACACTCCTGTCTTGGTTATTTTACCAAGGCAGAAGGACAAATGACAAGCTTAAATAAATGCCATATAACAGGTACTATCAAAGAAGAACACAATCAATCGGTGGTGAGCGACTTCAAAGTTTTACTAGGCAACATTCACTTAAAACCCTTAACATGTTTTTTTTTTAAATCTGGTATATTTAATCTATTCAACAATCTAAAAAAATCTCTAGATTGTACTTTTTGAGGTCAATATTGATCACACAAAGAAAAACATTGGCACCCAATGTGTTTTAAGTTGTAAGTACCTACCAAATATTGCAGCTAAGTTTTTTACCTTTAAACTTCAAAATAATATTTAAATCATATTTTTTGTAACTTAACAAGGCATATAAAAAGTATAAATTTAAAAAAAATCAAAAGAAAATATTTTTTGGTCAAAATAATATATTTTATTTTAATAACAAGTAATTTTTTTCCTTAAGTTATTTAAATTAAATTTCTAACAAATTTAGATTTTCTCTAAGCCAGGAGTGTGCCATTGTTAACAGTTAATTTAAGGCCCTCACTGTCCCCTCTCCCTACCACCCGCCAAATGAAGCTTCAAGAATTAAAGACGTCAATCCAAGTCAATGTGATATAAAGACATAATTTATTAAATGTGTTTGTAATCTAAGATAGGCTAATTCTTTTTGTCAGGGTTGCCAATATTTCCTTATTATAAAATTCCATGTTTCAGGAGTTCCTAACACTTCAAAGGGTAGTACAGAGGAAGGAAATTTCGATTTTCATAAAAATGACCTAGTGTGGAGTCATGCCATTGGTGATAAAGATGACTTGACCTTGATGGTAGAGTGTATGTATTTTTTATAAAACCAAATGTTCCAAGGGTGTAAAAGAAGGTGGATATTAGGGCTATGTGAGTACTCTGATTTTGAGATTCAAGCCATGCTCATAATTTTCTAAATTCTTAGTGATGTATATATAAATAAATTTTTAAAATGCGATGAAAAGTATAGGCTATTAAATTGAGATAATATTGACTGTGTCACTTATAGATCATTCGGTAAATTGAATTGTTAAAATTAATAACAAATTTCACATAAATAGTGTAATAGAGCTCTAAAACGTATTTCGACCGGTAAACTGAATCAATATTTTTGTATATTTTGAATTATCCTCAAACGAAGCTTTGCGATGCCATGAAAAGGCATTGTAAATCAAAATAGCTAAACATACCACTAAATACTAGAATGATAACCATCTCTACACGTTTTCTTTCTAAAATTATAATTTAAGTTAAATTTAACACTGAGCATATGTATTGTTTTTGAAATATTTAAAACTAAAATTAATATGTTAAAATACCAAAATCGCATTAGTTACTATTTAGTTATAGAATTATGTTGGTTAACCTATGTAAAATCAGTATTGATCAATGCTGCAAAAATTTTTTTACCAAATTTAAATAAAAAAGCTTTTACTATTTCATAGTGTCTACTAGAAATCCTCTGTTGGGGGTAAGGGGTTCAACCCTCGGACCCGGCAGATTTATCTAATTGCCAAGCCCTTCCTTCAACTCTGACAAGACGTATGTTAATTATAACTTGTGAATGTGTGGAATGATAGTCCTCCACAGTGGTTCAGATTCCATGTTAAGCTGTAAGTCCTACATTTCATCTCACAATCATCGTACCACATTAGCATAAGTGCGTATAACCAGATCAAGTAGTAAGACGCAGTGCTAAAAATAATATTAGTCTAATTTTAACTATCTTATTTTTGATTTTAATGTATGAACATCAACTTTATAACCATTAAAAATATAGGCGAACTAAATTAGACACAGAGGCATGGAATTTGAACAGAAGAAATGATCATTCGTGTGATTATTACATAAAGGACTATTAAATGAAATATTAAACATTTCAAAGTTTTAACTGCTTGTGATTCTTACACTTTTTATTAGGAGGTAATTATAGTCACAGAGGCTTATTTTGTAAAAATATTAGTTCATTAAAACATCAATTTTATTAACTTTATTTGAAAATGGTAGTGTAATTTTAATTTCTTAAAGACATGAGTGTTGAAACCTATTTTGATTATATTCTTTTGAACTTTTATTTGAATGTTATTTTTAAATCATGTTTTTTAAAGTGTTTTAGCTAATTAAAAAACAATATCTCTCTTTTTTAATTATTTTTTCAAAGTATTTACTTTTTATAAAAATGAATGTCATTCTTATTTTAAGAACATGCGTTGTTTTCCAATATTTTTAAAATCCCACATTTTATGTTTGTTTTGAGTGATGACATTTATAATAAACTATTTTACTTTAGAATTAAATAATATCTATATATATTTTTTTTCTATAACATTTTAACTTTATGAAAATACTCCCAACTCGGGAGTTTTTTTGAAATATTTAACTTGAAAGAAAACGCCCAAGGTCACAGACCCCTAGTGGAGATAAAGAGAGCTAGGACATGTGTTTAAATCAGTATATTTCTTTAATCAATTCACTTTTTCTTCCATACACAAGTATAATATAAAAAACTTGCAATTTAACAGCACAAATTAAAAGATATTTTAGTTGTTTTTTGTGTTAAATTCCCAGTTTTCTCCCAATATTTTTTTCCAGAAAACAAAAATTCCCTATACTATGCCTTCTCTCAAGGTATGGGGCAACTCTAATTTTGTATTATTTCTAAACTAAGTTTAATATTTGTGAACAATCCAATTTTGAGATCAACACGTGCCCAATTTCAACAAGCAATATTTTGCTGCATAGCCGCAACCCAGTAGCTGAGCTTGTATCTGGTATTATTGCTGTGTGTTCAACTGAATTTTCAGTGAATTATAAGATTAATTTAGTTGAAAGTTTCAATTTTAAAAGCTTAATAAATTATAATTTACTATACAAAGAGTATCTTGCCAGTACTATGATCAATTTCTTTGTTCCATTGGTATAAACCACCCCCCCCCCATAAGAAATATTATTATTCTAAAAACCAACATAATATAATGTTGATGTTAATAAATTTGCTATCTCAAGTTGCAGGTTTGAAGTTTATTACAATAAAGTGGAATTTTCTACACCCCCCTTTTGTTTTATTATTAAATATACTTTAGAAGTGTGTTGTGTTCATATGGTTTTTGTGTTGTCTTGTGTAAAGCACTATTAAAGATTGGGGAATGGTAGCGTAGGCACATGCTGCTGCTCAAAAAAACCAAACAAAAACACACAAAACATGCTGTTGGGTGGGATGAGTCGCCAGAGCAAACTAATCAAGCTGCGGTAGATAATGTTATACAGGTTGTTACAGTTAATGTACACTCGACTCAAAAGGATTTTTTTGGTAAAAGTGTAGAAAAAATAATAATTACAATAGTAATAATAATTAATATTATGATGGAGTATTTTGTATTTGGAGGCAATTCATCCATCAACATCTACAGGAAATTGGACAAAAGTGTACTATATAAATATTTCAACTTGTGTACATATAAAAAATATTTATTCTCAGCAAGGACTTTCAGGTTGTGGAGATCTCAAAGTCGACATATTAGGAGCATAAGAAAGATTCCACCCAATTATCGACTGCACCTAATTATGATAATTTATTTATACAATGGCCAGCATCAAAGTTTCATGCAACTCGTCAGTAAAATTTTATTTAGAATAAAAAAGGACATATTAAAGTTGAACTTGAATAAAAATTTATCCAAAGTAAAATCAATAGTAAAAATGCAAAAACAAAATAAATTATTTGTTTAAATATTAACCAATGCCCCAAGATCATGTACAGTTGTGTATTTCACTAGGGGCAAAATGTTGGTAAGCGTGTTATTTCATTGAAAACACTTTTAATATTTCCAGAACCATAACTTGTAGGAAAATAAAAGCCACTGAAAAGCATAGTTTTAAAAAGTAAGCATCTGTTAGATATCAGTGCAATATACAAATATTCACTGAAGTAAGCCATGTTTATAAGAGAAAATTAAACAAATACTTTTCCCAAGCTCATCTTACCAGTTAAAACAATCCTTTTTTTCAAAAATAAAGAGATTACAAACATAGTACTAAGAGTGTTAAACCAAATTGGTTATTAAAATAAACATAAAAATGGAAGGAAAACATTTTACAAGTAAAAATACATATATACATATATATTCCAAATGAGTTGCTAAAACAAATCACAAAGATAACAAAATTTAATCATGTTTCACACCATACATATTAATTTATGTGTTTAATATGAATAAAATCAGACAATAAAAATTATGTGACACCGAGATTAAAATATAAGACATTAAGGTGCAAATGTGTTATTAATTACAGCTCAACATAAGTTAAGTGAAATCTACTAAATAATAATATTTTTATGTCCTACTTTAATTGCTCTCCCAACAATAATGAAAATAAAAACAAACTAATATATGCAAATTGAATGAAGAAGGCCCAACTGGGGGAAGGGAAAAAGTGTTGGAAGAATCCAATTCATAAAGGTGACATCTTTCTTTCTTTTAGTGTAGTAGTCACACAAAAATTTAACACAAATTGAGTAATATATTTCGGTATTGTAGCTTATATCAAACAGGAAGCATGAAAGATACTTTGCACAAGTGTCTTTCATCTTCCTTCTTTTTTGGTTTGATAAAACAACAATGCCAAAATAGTGGTCTATTAAATGAGTTGTGTTTAAATAGGTTTGTGACTATGTCTACAATAGAAGAAAAAGGATGCTTCCCACATTATTCCTCTTTCTCTAAGACATTATTCATTAAATATGCACTTATTAGTTTATTTTTTCTTAATTTTTATCAATTTCCATATTATACTCATTTAGCCAATGGGCCTCCTCATTGTTAAACAAATCTCAATAACATAAAATAATTAATTATTCAGTTAATCCCATTCAATCTGTGGCTTATCTCATAAAATATTTACTAAAAGAATTAAAATTTGGTACAGGAATTCACGCAGGAACCAATTAATGAGCAAAGAATTTCCTCGAGTATCGGACAAACATATATATATGTTTAGGTATTAATCCAAAGGTCCCCGTTTTAATTTCTGTGTTCACCATTTTTCTAACAAATATATAGCTAGCTATGGAACAAGATTTTTTCCACAAATGCTTGCTATGGAGGAGAGTAAACTAACAAATGATCGACAATAAATTAATTCTAGTAGTTTGATAACCTTTTATTTCAAATTATGGCAGTAGCCTACTTTATATATATATATAAATAAAAAGAGTGGAAGTTGTGCACACCAATGTGGGTTTTCTCTTAATAATATAAAATCGTATTTGAGGAATTAAAGGGGAACACATCGTTCACGTAAAAAAACAAAACAAAAAAACACTTAAATATTCCATTTTATTATTAATTTTAGTGAACTTTAGTGGCAGTCATGAATATTAACCATACACAGATTGTGCGTTTGATTATTAAGAGATTGAATCAGGATTTACCTGGAGAGAGAATAGGAATCCTCAGTATCGCATCAAAAACTTCCAGCCACTCAAATTTTGACATACTCTTGTCAAATTACTTCATTACTTTTTTTTACTTTTTAAATTTTCATTTTATTGGCCTAAATTTTACAATACTCAGTATTGTAAATATATAGCACTTGGTTTTTATTATAAATATAGTAATATTTCCTTTAGGTAGACACTTTAAAAAAATAGTTGAGTAGTCAATATTGCAATTGGTGATCATATCAAAAGTGACTGTTTTAGAACACATGATACCTAAACATATATATTACGGTGAGAGATATCAAGGTTTTTCATATTATGACAAAACTTTTTAATGACTGACCATATTTTATTCACTAAGAAGGGATGAAAAGATGTATGAAAACAATTTGTTAGTAAGAATTATTCTTTTATGTCAAAAAAATGACTCATAAAAATTGTCAAACCAACTTAGTTCAGTTTGGGAAGCAATTGACAACCGAGTTAAGGGTCCTAAGTTAAAATTCCGATAGGGTTAATAAACCGTATCAATGGGAGATTTTACTCTTCACAATGGGCCAGGGCGATGAGTGTTGTGTATGTTCTGAAATTAATTTAGTTTTTGAGTCCAGTGCTGATACTATAAGTCAGTTCATAAAGTGCACGTTAAATTCCCCCAATATATTCATTTGGTTAAGCTCTTAAAAGCTAATACCTATTAGATATAAAAGAACAAGTGCTGTAACTTAAGAGAAACATTTCAAGTTTGTATTTCCCCTTCCCTGGCCAGTTTCTCTCATTACAATCTATCTTGCTGGTAGTATTTGATTAAACTGTTTGACCAAACCTACTTATTTTAAAGTTGTAAAACTAATGGAACCACATTTATACTTCATTCACGGTAGGAGTTTACCTCTGAAAGGTCTTTTTTCCTACCAATATCCTACTATATAATAGATTTCTGGTAAGGAAAAAGGCCTTTAAGAGGTAAACTCCTACCGTGAACGAACTTTATGCTTCCAATTGTATTTTTAGTTCGAGAGTACACACCAACTCATAAACAATGGCTTGACTTTTTCATAACACAAAAAAAATAAAATATGTATAACATTTTCTTGAGAATTTGAAATTATTTAAGCGTGTGCGAACCTTCAAAATTTTTAATCTTAATTTGAATTTTGCTAAGATATGGATTGGATTCGAGCCTTATTATTATATATATATTCGTGGTGGATTCAAAATTTGGAATATAAGTACATTTTAGATTCGGATTCAATAGGTATAGTTCGAAATTCAAATCTTTTCATACTTAAGAATAATTTAAACTTTTTATGGTCTTATACAGTAAACCATTACAAAAATAATAATAATAATTTATTTTATTTATAACCTTCCATAAGTTAGTCATTGGTTTTGTTTACTTGTTTTAAGATTAAGTTTAAAATATCGTCAAAGACTCCAAGGATATGTTAATTGATTTGGATTTGAAACATTTTCAAAATAAAATATTTGACTCGGAATTTTATTTTTAGTATGATATTTGATTCAGATTCAATTTGAGCTGGTTTGCCAAGATTCAGATTCAACTCGAAATGGAAAACCATTGATTCGCACAAGCTTAAAATTATTTTATTTTTAGGTAAATATTCAAACAAAATAAATATGTCAAAGAATTTTTTCTAAATGAAATACTGAGCAGAAATAATAAGAATATAATAAAATATTAGTTTATACTACAAAACTCTCTTTAAGCTCTTATTAGGAGTCGAGAACAACTAACATACTTGTTATAAATCACTGAGAATGTTAGTTTAGCTGTAAACTTAACCTAATGGTGTCAGGAGAAGGGTAAGAGGATCCCCCCAGTTACTGCACTTTGCCAATGGCCCAAAGAACTACCAGGAAAACATAAAATCTATATTACATTGGTTAAGATTACAGTACAAAAATAAACCAGATGATTACCAACTGCTGCCAATATAAATCACCTGCTTACACCAGCTCTGAACAGTCACCACTGTATAGATTAATGGAGCCACCGATCCAACATTATACCATGGGTACCAAAGAATTTGAATAAAATTAGAGATGTTAGTTGTCTCACCAATGTTCAGGGTGGCTACAGACTACATAAAAAAAATAATTAAAAGACAACTTTTTTCTTCTTCATTGATCACATATTTTGGAAATTTTCCTAACATATTCCACGCTCCAACATTCTTATAAGTTATTTTCCCAGTATTTGATGTTTTTGGTGCTGTTTGTGTTCTTGTGTAAATGTGTTATAAAACAAATCCTGTACAACCATCTAATATTAGCAAAATGCTATAACTAGACAATGCATTTTGTTAACACCGAGAAACAAAATCTCTCACTTTTAAATGTTTAGGTGCATAGTTAGTCAAGTATTTAAATTCCCTGACTTTGCCAGGTTTGAACTGTATGTAGCTACCATGAAGTTAAAAGTGTTTTTATAAATTAATCTTCCCATATCATAAGACTCCAAATAATCTCTTGCTGTCTACTTTATTTTGTTTTGCTGAAATATAAGTTTTATTTTTATTTGATCATATAAATGATTAAGAGTGAAAAATATGGATATAAATCAATTATTAATCTGTGAAAAGTCACTCCATTTAAAATGTGTCTTAACTTCAAACAAATTTATCAAATGGAGAATCTCTTATTTAACTGAATGATGGCCTGTTTGAAGTGTCTTGGGGTTTACCTAAAGAGGCTTTTAAGTTAAACCTTATGGCATTGACAGTTTTACAGTGTATAATCCTTCAAAACTATCAACTAGACTACATCAAACAACTCAAATACAATATATGCAATGTGCAAACATAATATTGCAATAATGTGTCTAGATGATTAATTATTTTTAGAAAGTTTGTAGGGAAAAGGGAAATGAGTGTATTTAACAATAATAAAATAATGGACATGTTATCAAAGTTGATTTGTGGCTGGATTAATTGAGGCTTATTAATAAATAATATATCAACACATAAAAGCACACACAGTCGGAAAAATAAAATAAATTATTCCGAGAAGAAATATGTAGGGAAAAGGATGTCAAGGGAGACCATGAAAGGGATGAAAGAAGATAGTAGAAAGTGTGCAAGTGAGAGAAGAAGAAATGAAGTGAATAATTGAGTAAGAATGGTGGAAGGATAGAGAGAGGAGGACCCGGCCACAATCAGGAAACCATCGATGACAATGATTCGGCAAATATGAATTATAAAAGCGTTTTTCTATTTAAGAGTGTTTTTAGATATTCTTATGAATAAATACATTTTGGTGGGAATAAAGGTATGCTTGCTTGACTAATGTAAGCCAAACACTGTTATCTTTGCCAAGTAATCTTGTAATATTTAAAGATATGCTTGCTTGACTAATGTAAGCCAAACACTGTTATCTTTGCCAAGTAATCTTGTAATATACCTGACCCCCTAAATGGCGAGAAAAATAATGATCACATGTGTGTTCTCCAAGTTTAGTCCATATCCATTTATTAGTTATAAAAGTTATGACAATTATGGTTTTAACCTTTTGTTTACTCTGATTTAACTAGGCTGTAACTTATAAGAGAAGGCCATAGAGGAAGGTGTGAAGGTAAAACTGCTGCCTTTCAGGGTAAATCAAGTGTATTCCTCTAAAATACAAGGAAATAATAAATATCATACTTAGTTTTTTTTTGAAACCTTTGAACTATGATAAGACTTACTCTTTGGAAATAAGATAAAAATAACACAAGCTTTCATTAAAATTTTCAATTAAATATTTTACAAGGCATCAGTGTTTTTATGGTGTTAAAATGATATAAATTGTATATGTATTTATTAACAGTTCCAGTATCTAAATGTGTCTCGACATTTTAATCATCACCAAGTTGGAAAGTGAATGAATGGCAGTTGTTGTTAATCAGCTGACTTGTTTCAGAGCCATGCACAGACATAATGCCTATTCAGCCGTCAACTACAGTGGTGAACTAAACCAAGATCTAATAATGATTAACACACAGATTACCAAACTAAAGCTTCAATGCATTGCTTTGACAAATGCTGCTACGTCGAAACAAATGAATACAAAAATGATTACATGTTTCCCATTATCTTATGATGACCTCCCACATTCTGAAAGAATAGATTATTCTACATAAATATTGCAAAATAAAACTTTCTAGATTGTTTTTACTGTGGCACAGAGACTAACAAGGATACTTGTAAAATTTAAGTGACATTTCACACTAAAAAATGAAACTTTAGACGGGGACTATATAAAAGAAGCAAAGTTAAACTTGTGCAATCTATTGTTCATAGTAAACCCAATGATATTTATAATGGAAGTAAATTTTTTATATATATTTATATATAAAAGAAAACTAAAAACAAAGAATAAAGTAAGAACTCCAGAACCACCCACCCTCAGTGAGAGGGTGTTCCAGTCACAACCAGTTTTAAAAAAAAAGGTGGTGTGGGTAGTAGGGTGAAAAGGAAATGAATAAGAGGGGCAAAGGGAGAGAAAATGAAGAGGACCCCCCCAATCCCTCATTAACAGCTTTTCGAGACATCGAATGTTCAACCATATTTCTGCATTTGAACCATTATAAATCCCCCTTATTCCTAAGCTTCCCCTTGGGGTGGTGATGTCTGGACACAGAAGGGATCCTCTTGCGAAATTAAGTTTTAAGGTCACCATTGCATAGTTTAAAAAAGGATATTTACTATGACTGGCCAATAAGCTCTTTTGACAATGTCTACCATTTTTTGCTGATCACTGATGCCGTTCATTTGGTTTTTACTTTAAACTATTACAAATGTAGTATGCAAAACAAAACATGTTTGAATACAAATAATTTTTTGTTGATTACATTTTGAGTAAACATAATAATAAACACACACAAAAAAAAAGCTTAAATGTGTTAAGACAACTATTTAGAAGAAAAAAAAAAGGCGGGAGTGGGGTGGGGGTATATAAGGAAGATAAGTGTTTTATACCTCTTTGGTATAAATCCAAAATGTTCAGCTGTGAGCATAAATTATTATTATTAGGTAATTTGTAATAATTATTTCTAAAGCAGCAAAAAGTTATTTGAAGGCTAAGCTGGGTGTCCTGCCAAATTAATTTAAGTTCCTTGACTTTTTTTTAAGGGTTTCCAGAGCCAATGCATTTTTACAACCATTATATAATCACAATTTAATCTATTTTATCATATTTTACACATTCACATTCTGAAATTGTGTCATTCTATTTTAGGGTTAAAGCATTTCAGCCTATGGGTTTGGTTATATGATCCAAATTGGTTTTCAGTGAAGTCAAATTGAGCCTTACACCAGCACTGTTCAAAATTGTCGCGATTTTCTTCTTCCAATAATGTAGTTGAATGTACATAACCATGACTCAACTTAGGCTAAAAATGAAAAATAGAGGGCTGGAAAGGAGCTACAAAAATCACAAGTCGACTATGAGAGTCAAAATTAGTATGCTCAACTGTGTAAAAAGCAGGCATGTGCAGGATCCCAAACTTCAGGAAATTGAATGTTCATGAAACTTGGGTGGACAATTACTTCCCAGATTTTTTAGGGTGGGAGGGATTAGTATTAAAAAGTATGATTATCATCAAAAACACTTTGGTATTTAACGTTCATTATCAATATTAATTTAATTTTATCTTCCTTTAAGTAAATGGGTACCCTAATCTTCAGTAGCTTTTATTTTATTACCTTGTTAACACAAGTGAGTGCTATTAAATAACATAACCACGCCACATATAATTGATTGTAGTATTTAAACTTTGCATCAAGACATGCTTATTACATTAATCTTATTATATGGAATTACATTAATTCCTTTTCTATCATACAAGCATGGATACTAATAAATTGGATAAATTCATATTGATGGGGTGTACCAGCACTTTTTGTGAAATAACTATAATGCAAGAGGTTGTTAGGCACAATGATTTAGCTAGGCTAAGGTATATGGTATTCTTATGAACAAAACTGTGGATAGCTTTTAGCAATTCAGATTAGTTTAGATATGTTGATGATTTTTGGGTAAATAGTTATTAAAATTCAGATATAACTTATTCAGCCAATATTAAAATCTATTTTTTAATTTATATTTATACCAAAAATATATAAATGATGGGACACTTGGATAGAATTTTTGTCAAGAGGGAGCAATTACCTTTTTGTACAATGGTAGCAATGTAAAGCGTGAACTGTGTTCTTCTTTTCATTATAAAAGCTGTATTGTGTTCGTCCCTTTTGTATGTTTCTATTAACCTTTCCTGTATCTTCTTTCAAATTTAATTTAATACAACTAACTCATACAGCAAAAAGAGATTTTCCTTATAGTGAGAAAAATAAATAACTTTAATAGTTACATTAGGCCTAGGTCTTTTACTTCAGCTCAGGCCAAAACTAGGGATAGGACCTCAAATCCCTTGAATCATTAAGGATATCCGAGATTCGAGAACATTTAAAATTTAAGAATGAACCTAAAAAAAGTGTTTTTTAGAACTTCAAGTTAAATTTGGTTACAAGCTCTAATACCACTGGTTTAAACTATTTATAATTATAAAATGAACTCAACATCCAAACACCAGACTTGTAATTTAACTCTTAACCGAATGTGTGTGTATGTTATAATGAATGAATAATGAGAAAGAATGTTAACGTTTGGTTATTATTTACATTCCTTTTTATTCCATCATATTTTTATTTCCTCTTAATTTCATAATTTTTTTCCAAGATTAGGATTTGAGGGTAAACTGTAAATTCAGATTGGTAAAATAGTGGATTTGACTCAGCTCTAGTGAAAACATAATATTATTTAATTTTTATTTGGAAAATTTACATTAAAAATAAATTAAGATACAATAGTTAGTGTACTTATATTTTTCATTCAAAAATTCACCAAGACAATAAAAGTTAAATTCATTGTTCAGACTTATAACTGCAAATGATTAAAAGTTTTGGTCCCTTTTCACAAACCAATCCAAAAATATTTTTTAAATATCCACCCTTACATTTAACTAATCAAACCTATAAAATTTGATTACTTTCTGATCTAACTGCCATAAGCTTCTAATTTTTTGGTTATATATATTTTGAATTGGAATAAATGAGAAGGCCAAGTTTGGACACAGACAATAAATCTGAAAAATAAAATAAAAAATTCTGTCTTGCTTCCAAGGGAAATTATATAATATAAGGAAAACCTCATTTCGCTTTATGAGGTAATTGTATTATATTTGGAAGAGGAAGGGACGAAAATAGTATGGCTTTTACAATGAAAAGAAAACAGCTCACACTTTACATTGTTGCCACTGGAACCAATCCCCCCGATCCCAAGGGAAATTGTTATTCCCCACCTGAACATTTCCCAAAGTAAATATGCCATTCCAACATAGGCCTAGTAACAAGAGATAATGTGTATTTACTGGAAGAAAAAAGTTATTTTGAGTATTGAATATAAAAGATGCTTATATTTCTAGTGAATAGGTAAAATTGCTAGAAATTTGATAAAATTCCTTGACTTTTCTCTGTCATCCAGATTGCTGGACAGTGGACACCCTAATACTATTCGGTTTGTTTTCATCTTTTTCATGAAGAGTAGAAAACAATTAATTACTATTTATATTTTAAATAATATACTTAAACCACACAATAGTGTTAATGAAAAAATACATGTTTTAAGGTAATTAAATTTAGGTATCAGTTAATATTTATAAAATAAATAATTAAGGTGAAATATTATTGTCTGAGCGGTTCAGTTGTGTCAACTAGAGTCTATTTTTATTTTTTTGCACTGTCTATCTTTAAATTTACCCTTTCATTCTTTTAAACTTTCTATGTCTTTTGCACACAAAGTGTTGACTCTGTAATCTACCCTCTAAAACGATTTCTCTGTCCTCACTTGCAATCCGCCAAGTATGAGTCACCACAGACTGTTCTTTCAAACATTTTTTTCTCCCAAACCAGTTCACAACCTCCACTCGCCCTCCTTCCACTTTCCAGCAGACAATCTCTTTTGTAGTACAAAGGACCATATGATCTGTTACCCAGCTAAAAATTGGTAAATAATCACAATAATCAGCTCAAAATGCAGATCATGATCATTAGCTTAACCAATTGTGTTAAAGTCAGCCAAATGATCTGATCAGATAATCGATCAGCAGTTGGCATCGGCCTGAGTCTATTGCCAAAGAGATTAACGGAAGAAAAGTGGCCAATTAAATGGCTTTGAAGCACACCACAGGTCAAAAAGTTAACAAAAACATCTCTCTAATAGGTATACAATTCGAATATAAACATACCAAAATGCTTAAAACCAACCCAAGAAAATGCTTAAATTTTTTTTCCAACCGCCCCCCCCCCCCCCCAAAAAAA
>CABFOW010002535.1:3860-49777 GCA_902141385.1 Timema californicum | reverse complement strand
CCCCCCCCCCCCAAAAAAAAACCCAACTTAACTTCTAATAAAGTCAAGGACAGTCAAATTAGTTAATCTAATAATGTAACATTGGTTTGATTATAATATTAAATTCCGGGTAAAGGGCCTTGATTGTTTATAGGTTGTTCAACGCTCAGTCTAGGGTCTTAAAGTTATTCTTATCAACATGTTAGAGATTACTTAATTTATTGAAATTATACTTTATGTCAATTTAATATATCTACAAACATTATTTACTTCCTTTCTGTCATATGAAGCAATGACAGGCCTTGCAAGCTGGTAGTGGAAAATATATCGCTTAAATAAAGAAGTGACTTAGACCACTTTATTCTTATCAACATGTTATAGATTACTTAATTTATTGAAATTATACTTTATGTCAATTTAATATACCTACAAACATTATTTACTTCCTTTCTGTCATATGAAGCAATGACAGGCCTAGCAAGCTGGTAGTGGAAAATATATCGCTTAAATAAAAAAGTGACTTAGACCACAGGCTGGAAACAGTGATGGACGTAAAAAAACAACTTCTTTTCTAACTCTTAAGGCATTTGGAACTCAAAAGTTAATTGACACACAAAAGTATACCACCCATCCCTATCTTGAGCTAGATCTATTCAGTCCACCTAATTACACCCTATCTCTTTCAGGTGCATTCTAATGCTATCCTCTCATCTGCATTTAGTTCTATGCATTGCTCTTACCATTAGGTTTACCAGTGAAAAACTACATGGTTCCATTTTACAACAAATACTATAAAAATATTTAATAAATAATACTTTTTTTTAAAGTGTCAGGTTGGAGCTGTATGTTATTCTAAAAGTGTTAAAAAAAATCCTAGTATTGAGATAAAAAATAATATTGTCAATGCATATTAAAAATCCTCATACTGCACACATGAAAAATTGAGAGCTTATTGCATTGTATTATGAAATAATCCTCATAACAAATTATAAATAATATTATAAACTTGTAATATATAATAAAACATTCAAATAAAGGTTAATTTAAGAAAGTCAAATTATACCATGCAATAGTTTGACATGGGATAGTAATGTTATTCAGTACAGCTCAAAATTTGCTTATTCAAATATAAGGGTTCACAAATTGGTGGAAGTGAAGAGTTGATATCTGGGATAATACACAATTAAATGGAAAAATATACAAGGTTTAAGGAATAATTAATAACAAAACTACCCGCTTGGGCGGCCGCGTTTTTGACTAGATTGCAGAAGACAAGGAGATAAGAGATTTGATCCCGGTTGGGTGCTTGAAAGTGGTTTTTCCTAAAAGGTTTTCCACTCTCCCCCTCCACACAAATGCAGGTGCATTTACTCTAAATTAAAACTTCCTAATCCCTAACCCATTATTGTTATTAGTATATAGGTGTATAACCCGAATGAGTAGTAAGACGTGGTGCTAAAAATAATAATTAAATAGCGGAAACCCCAGAGGGGATTAAATGCAATCGATTTAACAATATATAATGGATAGAAGGACAATGCCTGCACAGTTAGTCCAAAACATGGTAGACTATAAAGACATTTAAAACACAATAAATAGCTAAATTAAGTAAACATTTTGATATGTTATTTAGTGACTTAAGAAGATATCAAGATACTTCCACAATTTGCCATGTGTCCAAGGTTGTTTAAAGTATTTTGTGAGCCACAGATACAGGAGCCAGTCTCATCTTGTCTAGTATGCCGGTGACAGAAAAGTAGGTTTGAATGTCATCCTAGACTAGAAAAATAATTTTTCTTGAATGATTTATTGCTCTAATTATGTCCAAATGACGGTCACTTCCAAGTCCTATTTTATTAAGACTTGCACCATTAGCGTAAATCAGCGGATATTTCAACAGTTAGTAATACAGATAACCATTAAGCTATTTTATACTTACATTAAAAGGAATATGTCTAAACTAATATTATACTTTTGGAATGAAATAGCAGAGATATATTTTATTACCTCTATTAAATAGTTTATACAAAATATATAATAGAGGCACATTCACTAAATAAGTAAATGAGTATTCATTTGAGATGTAGGTCACTAAGTTTATGAGAAATTGATTTACAGTGGGATTGAAGTCACACCGAGTTAAGGTGGGATGGAAGTAACCTTGAGGAGATCGAAGTTGGCGTAAATTAAGAAATGATGAAAGTCCCCACGAGTTAAAGTTTGATGGACAGTATTGAGTTCATCATCATCATCGCGTTGTTTCCAGCCTTTGGAAGTCAATTTAGTAAAATACCTTCATCTTCCACCATTCTTCTCCTCACATCTCTTTCTTGGCCCCTCTTGTGGCTATTTTTTTCCCACATACTTGATTTTAATAATTTTCTCTGGCATCCTCTCCTTCTCCACCCTCATTCCATGCCCATACCATCTCAGTCTTGCTTTCTCTAATATTTCATGTACTCACAGTGCCCCAAATCTTCTCCAGATAGCTTAATCCCTAATCTTGTTTCTCCTCATTACAGCTAACATGATCTCCATTTTCCTAATCTCTCTTACATTCATTGTCCATGTTCCTGCTGCATATGTGACAAAGGTACAAAGTATGCCCTCTACAATACTCCCTCACACTTCAAGGGAACTTACTTTCTCCATGGTAGGTCTCTTATGCATCTATAAAACAACTCTTCCTGCTGTCCTCTTCTCATTAGATCCCCTTACTTCCACCTTTCATATTAATCATGGTTCCAAGATATTTTACATTCTGTATTTTTCTCAGCTTTACTCCATCCAACTTTACACCTTTATTAGGCCTTATCCACCTCTTTGTCATTATCATTTCTTCACACCTAGCCATACTCGAATTAAGTCTAAATTCTTTTACTTCATAATTCCATTCCTGTACTTCCTCTCACTTCTGCCCTATACCATCAATTCATCAGCAAACATCATGGCTTTCATTCTTTCCTCATTCGAGTTTTCCTGCCATTTTATTCATGACCGTTTCCATTACAATTACAAATAATAGTGGTGAGAGGGCAATCCCATGCTTCACTTAATTTTTTATTTTGAAATACCCCACCCTCCCACTATGTCTCATACTCTACAATACATGCTTTCCACTCTCATTACAATTCCTCTTTCCGCTTAAGCGTCCTCCGCCGCTTTACAAACTTTATTTCTATCTACAATATAATATTCCTTCTCCACATCCATAAATACCATTACCAAGTCTTCCCCAAATTCATACCTACTTTTCATCAGCTGTCGTAGGGCAAATATTAAGTCTATTGTAGATACATATTCCCTTAAGCTGTGCTATTCTTCTCTTCACATTCCTTTCATTTTATTTCTTATTCTCTTTTTCAATATCTTCTCACATATTTCTGTGCATAAACCTCATCCTGTTTCTTTTCTTGAATACAGTTATTATAACTCCCCTCTACCAGTCTTTCGGTATCGTGTTCTCCTTCCTATTCACTCTCAGCACCCTGTATAACCATTGTATACCTGCAACTCTTTCCGCAGTTAGTTCGTCCCCCTCTGGTGCTTTTCCTAGTTTCATCCTCTTTAATGTGTCCTCCACCTCTTTCCTCTGCTGCTAGTTCTGTCTGATCCTCTGTTTCACTCTCATCCCATTCCTCTTCCGGGTTGAACATCTCATTCATGGTTTCTTTTATTTCCTATTGTGTTAAAGCTCTTTAATTTTAGAACAAGATCTTAACAACTTAATGCAAGGGTTGCGAAACTTATGTGACAGGAGCTGTATCAGCATGTCAGGTAGAGGAAGGGAAAACATTAACGCAACCTGTATGAAGTGACATGTAGGTATGTTATCTGCACTGGCAGCCCTACCACTGGAAATAAATTTAATTTAAAAAAAATTGAATTTAGCTTAACAATGATTAAACAATGGGGATTTTTGCACTCATTTACTATCATTGTATCTTCCTATGTCCATTTGCAATGTGTTGATGTATCCCACCTATAAAAATAGTTGCTCTGGTTAAATTTCTCAACAATCTGCTTAAATAGAACACTCTTAGTACTGTAAAGCAAACGAATGGTTAAGGTAATTTATTTAGACAATATGTATAATTCCATTTCCATACTATTTGTGTCAGTTGTACAAATTTATATTTATTTTATAATTTAAAGGGGACATGTTTGTTCTATCCGTACCAATACATAAAAGCTATGCCTACTTGGATGACACAGACAAAACTTTTATGAAAACATGCAAACACCCAAAATCAAGGACAAGAATTTACTTTTATGTTTTATTCTCATGGAGAGAGAATATTTAAATAAAATACTTCTCAAACCTTACAGAAAGTTTTTCAAAACTAAAATTACTAGAAATGAATCTTTTACTATGAGTCCTAGAAAAAGCATCACATTGTAATGCAGTTTTCTGTAGAATTAAATTAGAAGACAGCAGAATTGAGACAAGTGAATTAATCCAATTACAAACGGAAAAAAAACAAACCCATTCATCTCAATTTTATTGTTTTTGTCAGGTTCATGCAGTAATCCACATTGGGTTTTAGAATTAAATGGCTTTGAGATATGCTTTTAATGAAGGATTTTAAGAAAAAAAACTACTTTAACTAGTTTGTGCTCTTGTAAAGTTTGCAAAAATGTTATCTTAGAAAGATTTACTAGTCATTTAATTATCCATTATTATGATGCAGAACCAAAATTGTCTCATATTGTTTTCAAGTAACAAAACCTCTGCCTCCAAGAAATTTGGCACAAGACTCAAGCTAAGAAGAACAAAAAATAAGCTTGATAAAAGACAAAGACAGAGAAAGAAACAAAAGCAAATAACATAAATGTCCATCCATCCTCCCAGGCATCACCACTGTATCACAAACAATGTTGCCAGTTCGAGTACAGTAAAAACCTTTCCTCAAGCAACGTTCCCCCCTACAAAACTATTTTTCAAGACGCATCAAGTAAAAGTCTAAATTTAATTTTTGCCAAAACACCATCTGAAAATCCACTAGTTTATCTTTTAGTGAAGTATAAATTTATAAGGCCAATTTGAAATTAAAAAAGAATATTCATAGCTGCATTAAAAAACAAATTAATGGTTAGAAACTATATGCTGGAGAATATTAGAGAATATTTTGAGTCTAGATTTGGAATTGTGAAAATATACATACTAATTTTCTAAGTCTAGTCTTTATTTTGTAATGTTGCTGTTATTAAGTGACTACGGTCCTCCAACTGGCCATTTTGTGTCCCCACAAAAAGTGCACATCCTTTGGAAAGGAATATGAGAGGAACGGTAGGGGAAGTTATGGATGAGGATTTATTTTTTATCAATCCACCAAACCCAAGCAAGAGAGGCAGGCTGCCGAGCAGGGTACCAGGTAAAAGGGTGGAAAAAAAAGAGCGCAGGGCAGTAAGTGTTGGATTTTATTTTTCGGGGGGTGGGATAAGGGGCAGCACGGCAAGTCAGCGTACCGGGGGTCTTTAGGAAGGTGAGGTAACTGTCCTGGAACTGGCTCCAACCTGGCGGCGCTGCCGTGCCGCTGACGGCGGGGTCCGACGGCACGGGGCTTGCCGCCTGCTTGCTGCCACTTGGGGATGGAGCTCCTCGATCCGACGAGCTCAGCACCCCCTCTGAGCCAAAGCTCTCCTCATCGTCGCGATCCTTGTGTGAGTGCGTGTAGTGGTAGCTCAGCCCGGGCCGGGTCTTGTACCTGATGCCACAAACTGCAACAGACTCAGGGGTGGAGAACAGCTCACGCACACAGATGCATACAACACAGACACAACACAACACAAACACAAGGAGTACAAATAAAATAACATAGGTAGGAAACACGTCACCAATGCAAACAATATGGACACAACTACATTCATGGGGAAATCATTCAACATAGGCACTGGAATACACAAGTGCACACAAAATTAATAGGACATACATACAAGAAACTCTTTCAAAACAAATACTAGTGAGCCACATAACCAAATATTACAAATACAGATACAGGCAATGAGAACATTACAAATGAATTGAACAGTACAGAAGAAAATTACCATAACATGTGCACATACTGGAAACTATTTCATGCACAACACCGTACCGATGGTGAAACACATGCATTCTAACCGGACGCAAGTTTAGGAGGATGAGGAAAAAAACACAACAAAAAACTAAGATGATTTATTTAAAAAGATTTACATTCTATACTTTCTGGCCAGAGCATTTTTCCAGACACCGTAAAATAACATAATTTGTAACACTTGGTCACAGCTGATAAGCTGAAAATGTTCAGTTGTTTCTGTGTGTGAAACACAGTAAGTTGATTTTACAGATAAAATGTGCTCCAGTGATTACTAAAAGATACATTTTATTGTTTTGTTTTAACTATTAGGCTTTAAAAAAAGTTTTAGCTTGCATATAGATATTATGTCTGATAAAAGAAACTGACTATAAAAATATAGAAAATAGTTCTATTTTAAAACTAATTAATATAGTCAACTTTTCATTTTTGATTCTGATGAAGCTTATAATTTTCTTTTGAAATCTACCAGGATATTATGAAGGCAAAAACTCTAAAAATAGCGGCAGTTTTTACTACAGTAAAAAAGGTCAATTTTCTCAGAAACATCATATTTTTCATTAAATTTTTTTTACGAAAAACTACCTGAAATATTGGGGAGGGAAAGGGGAGTGAGAGAACAAAAGATCATATTTGTAAATATTTTCAGGGAGACCAATTTGATTTTTCTAGACTTTTCTTCGTATCTCACTTTGTTTAGAAATCACTTTAATATTTTGATTTTAATAGAAAAAAACACTTTTTGCACCCTGCAATTTGCAGTCACCCAATGAAATTCTATGAGATATTTCCACCATATCATTATACATATTTTTAAAATATATATAAAAAAAGTTATTTTTTAAGAAATTCTATATTTTTTTAATCATCAGAAAAAACCACTGCCATATTATAAATTTTGAACTTTTATTTTATTTTCCGGTGGTGGTGATAGATAAAAGAAGATAGAATGTTGGTGTTTAGGTTTATGCACAGGGCGACATAAGCCCTAAGACAGACCCTGACAGCAAATACACATAAAGCACCAACTACATACATGATAAACACAATACACAAATTAAAAAATCAAACAAACGCACATGTATTAATTAAAATATCCATACACTCTCACTAATGCAACAAACACAACTCTCACAAAATCATTCAAAAACCTATGACAATAATTACAAACTTTAAATAAAATTGGTAAGAAAACCTAACAAGTGGAGAAAGAGAGAAGATAATTCAGTTTGATCTTCAAAGAGTTATATTACTAAAGACTCAAAACAAATTCATGTGCAAAATGTAGGTAGCATGAGTGACTCAATATGAAGAGGTTTGAGAATTTTCTTGCTGTAAGCAGATTTAGAAAAATATTTTTGAATAAATAAGAAAATAAATGAAACCATTATTAAAAAGAGGTGGTGGGAGGGGGGGAGGAGGGGAACAAAAATAGTATCTAATTGATTAAATGTCAGTGATTTCCAATAACCATGAAGTAGCAAGATCAGCTAAAGGAACATGACACTGCAAGAGTGTAGAATATGTCTTATTTATAGCGAGGCCAATTATTTACAAATAAGAGCTAGAGCAACACCATTACCTTTTTATTTGCACCATTGAGTTTGCAATAAAAGATGCCTTTTTTCTTTTTAATGTTTCCTGGTGACAGGGAGGATGATGTTCATAAGCTGACTGTGTTCGTTCCCAAACGTTTTTTTACGCTCCCTTTATGTAAATGTAGGTATACTTCTTCTAAATTATAAATTACTTGTCTCTACCTTATTATTATTATTATTATTATTAGCACCGCGTCTTATTACCCGTTCGGGTTATACCCACTTACGCTAATGTGTAATGGTAGGGTGATTGTGAGATGAAATGGAGGACCTACAGTTTAACGTGGAATCCGAACCACGGTGGAGGCCTGGCATTCCTCCTCTACCATATTAATATGAGAAAAGTCTGGGTAGGGTTTATGTAGTGTAGCATGGTGTAAAAAAAAATCCTTTGATCTCTGCAATAACCACAAAATAAAGCAGAAATCTGATTTTATGAATATGAAAATATAACACTAAAGTACCTTTTTAGTGTGTTTGATAATTTAAGTGAGATTCTGACACTTTTGAATTATCTTCCACACACAATTTAAAACAACTTTCAAATGTGTTGAAAAGCACTCATAATATTGAAACACAATTACAAACACACAGATACAACACACATTCTCTCTAAAAGTTCTAAGAAAGTAATGACAATGAATTTCTTTATTTTGCACGAAAGTTTTTTGGAATCAAAAAAATGATTCAAATATTACTGTTTATAAATACAAAAGTGTATGTTTACTCATATTTAGAGCCAGTGCTTCAAACAATGATCGACCACCTTTGTGAGAATTTGAAGAGTTTAGCCAAGATTTTCTCAAATAATACAAAATAAGTGTGTAAGCAAGAAATTCTGATTTCACCGTTAAATGTTCTTCTAAAAGCCAATAGCTGCAATTTCGCTAAGCATCTATGATAGTTTGGCACTTGCAAATATGAAAATCAGTTGGAATTTATTTTAATTTAAAAATTTGTCTAAATAAGTGTAGCAATATTAGATAGATTCAAGGAGTGTGCAAGACATCAAAATATGACAATTTTAATTAGTCTTTGGCGCCAAGAGCTCAAAATTTCATTGCTGCACTTACAAAAGTACACCACCTGTCCCTATCTTGAGCTAGTTCTATCCAGTCCACCTCATGACACTCTATCTCTTTTCAAGTTCATTCTAATTTTATCCTCCCAACTGGTGTCTAGGTCTTTCCATTGAGTTTACCAGTCAATACTCTGAACTTGGTTCTACATTCTTCCATTAGTACTGCATGTCCTGCCCACTGTAATATGTGATTTTTGATTACTATAACAAAGTATTGTGATGAGTACAGGGTATGTAACTCATCATTATGTAGTCTCCTTCACTTCTCAGAAAATATGACAATATAAAAAATAAAGTAAAATATTCTTTTATGTAATTCTTCAGGGGTGAAAATAGTATTTAAAAGTAAAATAATACCAATCTTAAAATAATGTTTGGTCAATAATTATCATATTTTATTGCTTTCAATAAGGATCATATTTATTAAAGTAGAGAGAAATAGGAATTCAAAAAGCATGTACTTGAATGGATGTTAGAGAAGTTGTTGCAATAAGTCAATGTGAAAGAAGTGCTTTAAGTTGGTTTGAGCATGTCAAGAGGAGGAGTGTGGCTCGAGTAAAGCAAATATATGAAGGAAGAATGTGTGAATCAAAAGGAAGGGATAGGCCATTTAAGACGTAGTTTAATGTTGAAGATGAATGTGGGAAAAAGATGAACATTAATAGTTTTAAGAATAAAAGAGCATGTATGAATGTTGTTGAAGTGAAGAAAGTATGGAAGGATAGGGAAGTGTGGAGAAAGTTAGTGAGTTTGGATTAAGTACAGAATAGTTTTTTTTATAGATATATGCACAGTTTAATACCTACCCCATAAGGAAACGGAGTGAAATTGTACGTGTGTGTATATTAGGGCACTGCGAGTACTCGGATTTTGAGCTTCGACCCGAGCTTGTCCTTTAAGATCGAGATCAAAAGTTTTGTAGGCTAGTTCATTTTCGAGCTTTCACTTGATGTACTTAATAATCAATTTTTAAACCTCAATAGTAAGCCAAGGCTATTTTATTGAGATAATATCGGCATTTCCACTTATAAATCATTCGGTTACTTAACAAAACGTTAAATATTAATATCAATTTTTACATTAATAACATAATAGAGCTTTAAAACCACTTTAGAGCAATAAATGTATCCAATATTGTCGTCCATTTTGAAGTATACTCGATTGAAGTTGTTTACTTGTTTTGCCATGACAAAGCAATGAAAATAAAAATAGCTAAGTAGATTATTAGATAATTGAATGATTTTTTTTTACTATTTCTACCTGTTCCATTTCTAAAATAATAATTTATGTTAATGTATAACCAAGACACATCATTATGTTAAATGTTTTCAAACTTAAGATATTTAAAACTCGTATTAATTAATATGTTTAGCCACAAAACCAGCACTAGTTTAGTTACTATTTAGTTAGAAAATTGTGTTGGTTAACCAGTCTAAAATCAATTGTTGATATTATTTATTGCAATACATATTTTACCAAACTTACCACATTTATATAAAAAAGCATTTACTATTTCATATTGTTTGCTAGAAATATTATTTTAGTCATATTATTTTTAATTTTAAAGTATGCACATCAACTTTTATAAGCATTAAAAATTAAAATGAAGTAAATTTCTCAGTAAAATAATGCCTAGCGAGAGCCGGTACAACACGCATGTGCAACTGCGCATAGTGGAATGGAAATGGAACAGAAGATGTGATCATGCACAATTACACTAAGGGATAATAAACAAAATATGAAACACTTTCAAATTTCTAACTGTTTATTATGATTACATTTTTTGTATAGGGTAAATTAAGTTACTGAAGCATATTTTGGAGAAATATTATATTATTAAAACATCAATTATATTAACTTTTAAGCGTAGAAACACTCTACAATAATGTAAAGTGATAGTGAAGGAAACAATCCTGAAAGTAGTGTTAGGTTAGGCCAAAATATAAGCAAACACACTTCTCTATTTCTTCTTACACTTTCTACTTTTTAACTTTCACAGTTGCACATTGTTTTGAATTTACGTAAATATTTATTTTTCAAAGATATATTAATGAAAAAGTAATATTTCTGAAAATTCAAAACAATGTGCTATTGTGGAAGTTTTGAAGAAGTGGTAAGTATAAAAGTGTTTGAAGAAATGAAGAGAAGTGTTTTTATTATCTAAGCCTAACCTATCATTTAAGGTTTGACTTCCTTCATTATCACTTACCTTACATTATTGTGC
Source organism: Timema californicum (assembly GCA_902141385.1). Classification (NCBI taxonomy): domain Eukaryota; kingdom Metazoa; phylum Arthropoda; class Insecta; order Phasmatodea; family Timematidae; genus Timema; species Timema californicum. The sequence continues at coordinate 38,821 of CABFOW010002535.1, read as the reverse complement.
AGTGTTTCTACACTTTCTTAATTTAAATTTCCAACCTATCATGCAATTATTCATTTTACTACCTTTTTTTATAATTGTTAATGTAATTTTAATATCCTTAAAGATATGAGTGTTGAAACAATTTTAAATATTTTTTATATTAGACTATATATATCTGAAATCATAAAGATATGATACCTATTTCCATTTAAAATAAACAAATATATTCTCTTAACATTTTAAAATTATGAATATATTTGAACTTGACTCAAACTCAGGAGCTTTTAAAAATACTCGACTTGAGTTTGACTCGAATGAAAGAACCCAAGCTCGCAGGCCCCTAGTGTGTATGTATGGATGTATATATGTATGTATGCATGCAAACTTAAAAATAGTATAAGATCTTTAAAAACCTATTCTATACTGGTGGTCAAACAAGCAAATGTAAATGCACCAGGCTTGAAATAAACTGTATTGCCAGTGAAAGGCCAAAGTTCAAATTTTTTTTATGATAAAATAACGTGTAGGGGGTGGTTTACCCACTTTCTCGATGATGGAGGTGCATATTCTGAAAACCTCTCCCTCCCACCCTAAAATGTAAACAAAGTAGGAGTATTGGGTTTGGTTACCAGTATGGTTGAAAATTTATCTTTGGTGACTTGTTGGCTGAGGAACTGAATTGTTTATGTTACTTTTTTTTTATATTTGTAAGGAGTGTGCTGATATAATTAGTTGGCCCAAAAAGTGAATGTTACATATAATCCTGATTAAAAAAATTTATTTGGCTTCAAAACATAAAAGTGGAATATAAATATAGAACCATTTTTTAGTCTTGGGAAATTGACCAATAAATGGCTGTCAGCTGATGTAACTGACCAAACAAATCACTGCATTCCGAACAAAAGGAGTTACTCTATTCAAAGTTCATACATTTTGAAATACCCAAAATTAACCCCTTTTGTATGTATATAAATAAAAGTTGGTGCTCTTTGCTAATTTCATGAAACTTATCATTTACACTGGAATCTTGTACTTTTGATTTTTAAAATGAATTTGAAAAAATATATGAAGATTGCATGGACTTATCTGTCCCACCAAATTCCTAAGGTTTTCCAGGTGCGTATTATGTTGTCTTTTGAAATGCTAATCCAAGCAACTAATTGAAATGCTATAAAACTTAGGAGTATTGGGTTTGGTTACCAGTATGGTTGAAAATTTATCTTTGGTGACTTGTTGGCTGAGGAACTGAATTGTTTATGTTGTTATTATTTTTATATTTGTAAGGGGTGTGCTGATATAATTAGTTGGCCCAAAAAGTGAATGTTACATATAATCCTGATTAAAAAAATGAATTTGGCTTCAAAACATAAAAGTGGAATATAAATATAGAACAATTTTTTAGTCTTGGGAAATTGACCAATAAATGGCTGTCAGCTGATATAACTGACCAAACAAATCACTGCATTCCGAACAAAAGGAGTTACTCTATTCAAAGTTCATACACTTATACATTTTGAAATACCCAAAATTAACCCCTTTTGTATGAATATAAATAAAAGTTGGTGCTCTTTGCAAATTTCATGAAACTTATCATTTACACTGGAATCTTGTACTTTGATTTTTTAAATGAATTTGAAAAAAATATATGAAGATTGCATGGACTTATCTATGTCCCACCAAATTCCTAAGGTTTTCCAGGTGCGTATTATACTGTCTTTTGAAATGCTAATCCAAGCAACTAATTGAAATACTATAAAACTCAAAATAAGTTAGATTACCTTCGGTTAAGTTTTTTTTGGATGCCATCAGAGAATTGTTTGTTTTAAAACAAAGTTGAGTTGAATAATACATTCAATTTATATATATTTTTTAAACTTTGTACACCTATAATAAAAAATATAGATTTGCTTTGCCATTGATGGAGAGAGGTAAGCTTAATAATCTTAGGGGATTCAAATCAATTTCAAAAAGGTGGTTACTCAAAGTTTAAAGTCTTAACACCTCGGACCCCATTTTGCCAAGGTTTTCGACCAAGTTCAAATTACAATAAAAATGCCATGGTGTCTTTTTTGAAATGTAAAAAGTCATAATGAAATCATATATTAAAATAACTCAACAACAGTTTACATGTGGATTGGCAGATAAATTAAGCTGTAATACCAAACTTACAGTGCAATATTAAAAGTCGTATTAGAACACAAATGGATGCAAACTAGATCAGAAACATCAATATCTAGATGCAAAATTCTACATTTCAAAACTTACTAAGTAAAAAACCATTAAAAATAAACTACAATGTAGAATATGATACATGGTAGTTTTAAAAGAAACCACTAAGTACATGCAAAATTTTTCATCAGTTTTAATCACTAAATCCACAGTTTTATTTATTTCAATCTAATTCAAACAAGGTTCCTACCAAATTGTTCATGTTTAAAAATGATAAAATGAACCGACAAATTACAAACCATGTTTAAATAAAGGGATGGATGTGAATATTCATGATAATCAAAGTTAGGTCAAAATCTGTTGATTATTTCGAAGGTATAGAGTGGAAAAGTGTGAAACAAAACAACGAATGAATGAATCAAGGTTTGTATAGTAGAATCTGAGAAAAACAAATAGCTTAATATTATAGCATTATTTTGATTGTAATAAAATGATTAGCCAATGTGTTTGATTCAAGATTAAATAAAATACAAAGTAGAATATCCGCAAAGAGTCATATAATTCCAGGTTGAACAAAATAATTTTCAAACAATGAAAAATAATGTAAGCAGTAAAACAACAAAATGTATCGTTCCTGATTAAAAAAACACACATGAATGAAAAGTTTGAGCTACGACAATGTGACATTTTGCCAATCTAGCTTTTAATAATTCTTTTTTAACGCATATGCACATGTTATCTCGAAATATTTAATTCATGTTGAAAATATTTTTTTTTATTATTAATAGAGATGGATTGAATTCTCATTTTTTACAAATCTACAAATAGGAATCTTCAAAACATGATAAACATAAGAGGTTTACTTTACTATATCAATTCTTAAGTAATTCTTAAAGAAAACCTCTTTTTGCTTTATGAGGCAATTGTATTATATTTGGAAGAAGGTACAAGGTACATAAGAGTTTAATTTTCTTCAATGGTGATATCAAGTTATAACTTTTTAAATGAGGAGAAAAAGTTGTCCTTGAATTCCAGGACACTTTTGAAAGGTATTCAAGAGCTGTTGAGATCACAATGTGAAGAAATTTAGCCTTAACACTATGTTTGTAACTAAGAAATATTTGGTTTATTTTGACCAGAAAAATGTTTTGATACAAAGAATGAAAAAACTGAGACCTTTTCTGGCATTTCCTACATCCCCACCTTAAGTGAAGTCCACAATAGAGTCTAGTTTTAAGTTCTCACTGTAGCTATGTTGGGCTTAACCACCACCACCACCAGCATTTTTTTAAAATATCAAATTTGACATTTTCTTGAATTTCAAATATCCTTAAGAATTTGAGGTATTAAAGGAGGAGTTTTTAACCAAGGGCATGAAAAAAGTATTGGTACTTTACTAATATTGATATTTTCCTTTCGATAATAGTAATTTATTACTCACTTTTCTGATACAAGTACTCACACACCGGTAATGGAATGGTATCAAAATAAACAACCACTTGGTTGCTAGGTGTTTGTTTTCCAAAGCAGGAGCTACTTTAACTAATACAAGAAACAGGCTTTTGGGGGAAATAATGAATCAACTATTATTTCTCAATGACTGCAATTTTAAATGATTTTTTAATTTTGTTTTTCAATGATTTTTTTTGTAAACTATTGATTTAGAGCTTCACCAAAATAGATTTAAAATAAATATTTTTAATAAAAGCTGGTATGGTAAAATCTTTCATAATAGCCATAATTTACTATCATACCTTCCAACATAATTATACAATAATAAGATTTCACTATAAATGTCAGTGTTTTAATATATATGAATATACCATTATAGTGCAAAAATTCTACTTTTTACTATGGTACCACATTAAGAAAAACATGTTTTCCGGAATAACATTTTCATACCAATACCTAATGTTTTGAAACTAGTACGATATCAATATGTTTATTCCGATGAGTACAGTATCAATACTTTTATTTTGATACCACATCCCTAAGTATGAGAACTAAATAATGGGATTTTGGGACTCAATATTTGAACAATTTAACAAATAAGTTGTTAGGTTAGACTAAACTATCACTGTTATCATTACAGATTGTGTATGATTTGCAATTCATCTTCTAAATAAATATGATAACATACCTAAGATATTAACATATGTCTAAGTCTTAGAGGTGCTGGCAACGGGGGTATGTGTACATATTGGGCAATCCATTGTAGATTTGTTTATTGTAAGAAGGTTAAGAACCCCTATATTAAAGAGTTCAAAGGCTCTTTATCTAGTTTTTATAATTAATTTAATTGCATATCAAAATATAATATTATAAGCCACCTTAAAAGTGTAATTGTAGCTCTAGTGAAACACTGTTAGAGAAGCAAGCAACTATTTCCAATACAAGCATGTACAATGAGTGAAGAACCCGTATTTAAAAGTTTTTTATTTCCTAGCTGAAAGCTTTATTGCCAACATTAGCTACAAAAAAACCTTTTAGCTAAGTTGAGATAATAAAGGTAAATCTTAAGGAATTCAACCAGAATTCTTATAAAATAACAAATTATATCTCTATATAAGGAAAACCTCTTTATCACTTTGAGGTAATTGTGTTATATTTGGAAGAAAAAATTAAGGACTCTATAAATAAAAACCACACTTAGTGTACTTTGTTCAGAGCTCAACCTCGGTCCCTCGGAAAAAGGTAAACTATACTTTCAGAGTGGATAGCACTGAGTAGTGAATTTGTTATGTGTCAACTGAAATACTGGCCACAGGTTGGAATCATGTGGAGGATAATGATGATGAAATAGAGCTCCTTTTAAGTACACACTTTTCTTTATGTAAAAAAAAAGTAACGTAAACAAAGATTTGAATTTAAAATAGGTTGATTAAAACTTGTTGTTTTGCAATGATGCACCACATTAAGTAGTCAAATAACCCGCTTCGGTGGGCGCATGATTTAGGGTGCTAGTCTTTCAATAGATTAGACTACCTATAACAGGGAGATCATTGTTCAATCCTGATCGAGTGTACTGAGGGTGGATTTCCATTTTTTATACATGCAAATGTGTGTACACTTCCTATAAATTCAACTTGACATCACCCCTAATCCATTAGTGCAAATAGTGCATAAGCGTATACTCCAAAAGGGTAGTAAGACACAATGCTAAAAAATTAAATTAAAAAAGTAGCCAAATACATATTTTGATAAACACAATTGGTGTAAAATATAACAAAGTGAGTAATCAACAAGACATTCGGTGGACAAATATTATGATTACCAAGAGATGTTGAATTTAATATTTTAACATCTCATTGTTTTTTCACCTCATCTGTTTATAAATATAATTTTGTCCACTGAATGACTTGTTTTTGTCCACTGAATGACTTGTTGATTACTCACTCTGTTTCAATTGTTTTTATCACAATATGTATCTGACTACATGAAGTGGTGCTTCATTGCAAAAACAAGATTTAACCAATTCATTCTAAATTCAAATCTTTCTCTACTTTAAATTTATATTTACTCCTTAATACAGTTATAAACACAAACAAAAATAAGTAAATAGTCATAAAATGAAAAGTGACATACATGTTTCGAATACAAAATTAAATAAATGTATGTATCCAAACCAGTCAGTACCTTCCGATTAGGTATGTGGTTGCATACTAGACTGTTTTGGGAGACCAGAGCTTGAACACTGACCCAGCCCTATGTGGTTTCACATTATCTCACTATAGTCAAATGCCGGTATATTTCCTTAAAATCCACTCTGGTCATCTTGTACTATTAGGTTAGTTCTCCAATTATAAATGGCAAGAAATAAATAAATAGAAAAATGTAAGTAATAGAGACTAATTACAAAGAAATAAGAAATAATATATAAAGTATGACACAAATAAATATTTCTAAAACATTCGATTATATTTATTCGCACAAATATGTTTTGAGTCATGGAGACTAGAGGTTTAAGGTTCAAAAGTGTAATCTTTTTCTACTTAGAGCACTTGGCCTTGAAAAATAATGTTTTGTTATATAAAACTAACTCTATTTAGAGGCTCACCGTGTAGCTTAAGTAAGAATTTCAGCTTGAGCTAGATGTCATATAGTATTTTTTTAAGTATTCGCTATAAAACATCAGAATCAGAAGAGGTGACAACAATTTAAAACATTTGAAATAATTTAAAAAATAAAATGACTAATGACAAAACTACTATCATTCAAATTTTGCTGTCTAGTGAAAAATGCAAAACGATGTACTTCAATATAATGTTTTGTTAGATTGTAGACACTACTACGTTATACATAAAGCTCTGCCATAATTTAATTACAATATTATCAGGGTTGTGCAATGCTTTGAACTATAAAATTGAGTTTTGGCTTCGACAAATACCAAGTAAGGTACATATTAATGTTTGTTTTTTGTCTTTTTGTTCTGTGATTTAAATTTCCCATGAGAGTTGTAGTATTTGAATTGCGTGTTTTAAAATTTACTTGATTCACCAGTCTAAACCAAAATATGCTGAAACCTTTTTGAAATAAAGTATGTTTTAAGTTATAGTGTCTGAAGCTATTTAAATATGCACAATTTAATAAAATCTAAAACAGTCCAGTTTTTATTCTACTTCGAGAATATTTAATATAATTCATTTCAATCCCACTTTTAATCGAAAATATGGACATCAAACAGACAAATGCCTATAAATAGCTCCAAGAAAATTATTTAAAGTAACTTTGTTATCTGATAGAACATATTTTGACAGTCAATAAATGTGTATATTGAGGATGGCAGAGTGTGATAAGATTAAGTAGAAAGGAAAGACATGGCCCAGAAAGTAGCCTTGAAGTCGTCTAAACAAAAACAGTGAATAAAACAATCTCAAAAATGTCTTTATATAGCATTTGAAAATATTGCAAGCACATTTCACCAAAAATCTAATTATATTAAGATTTTCTTACTTTTATCAAATGTATATAAAAGATTTTTTTTTAAATCTCTTACTTTGTTAAATATGCTTGAAATTTTTGGCATTTTTAGTTAAGTAGTCTATCAAATAAAATTATAAGGGAATTATAATTCCATTATTACATTACACCGGTCAAAACAACACAAGGTTAAAATTAATTCACAAAATAGAAGAGAAATACCCACACTTTCAACAATCTACTCTAACCAGAGAGATAAATGAAACAAAAAGATATGATATATTAATTTTTTCACCAGAAGTTCAATGAATTATTTTATTTCTATCAGCTGTTAAAATCTAATACTTTCACCTAACTTTTATATTTTCCAAATAAAAAATATATAGATATATATTTAACTACTATAAAATTAGTTGATAATAAAACAAACAGTTTGAATGATTACTTAAATTTAGTATATGTTGATGTGATGAAAATGATAGTCAAATGTTGTGATCCAACAGTCTCTCTATATTGATTAGTCAATTATGTAAGCGAACATCGAAATTCATGTTGTGGAGATAATTCTGTCACTCTAGTGATAGAATTTAGAAACTATTTTTGAAATGAGAATGGAGACTTTCCGAAAGCCTTATTTACTTAAAATATAGCGTATGGTAAATTTTTTGTTTAAAAATATATATTGATCGAAAACTTGAAATTTTGCATAAAACTATATTTATCAGTTTATTTCATGAACTTCAAATATGTAAAAATAATTATTTTGAACATGAAACAAATTTTTGTGTTTTCAAATAAGGTTTCTTGCATGTATTGTGAAAAAACAGTTCAAGGAAAATAGGTGTTCTTTGTCATAAATGCCACTTTTCTCAGTGCAAAAGTGATTTCAAATCAATAGTGTCAGACGCAGCGGACATTCTACCTTAATCCAAATACTTCCAGGGTTAAATATTTTCTTAGTGGAAAATTTCCTGTGATTCCCAGACACCTTGAAGAGTAGCAGAGATTAGATACATTTAATTCTAATCAAATTGACTAGTATGAAGACATAACACGGGTGTTTAGAAAAGAGTGATTTGAGTTTGATGTGGAAATATTTAGTCAATACACAACTCAGTGTTTGAGAGGGCAAAAGGTTGGAAATGTGTAGAATGCTTAGTCCTATAGTTTGCCTCTTCTTTTTGTACATAGGTCTGTCTACTCTTTTAAGCTTTAAGTTGGATAACTTGTGTTCACAAGTATTAAGAGTATTTACCAGGGTTTTTCTGGGTGAAATTCCAGGTGTTTTATTCAATTTTTCCACACGCACAATGAAATCCCAGTTTTCTAAGTTTGTGGCAATCCTTGACCAAACCTTTTAATATATGTGTACAATTGAATGCATAATTTTATTTGAAACCTTTTAGCTACCCTAGGTGAAAAGCAAAGGTGGAAGGTGAAAATACATAATAGTAAATTATTTGTTCTGGTACATTTTAAATATCAATAATCCTTCATAAAGTTAGACTTTCATTTTTCAATCATTTTCAATAAATTTGGTAGAAGTCAATGGTTTCAATTTTGCTCATTCATGGAAAGATGCACTTATTTCTAGCATGCTGTAATGCTAATACAATCCTCTAAAATCTAATAGATCATGCACTATACAAATAACTATAAGCTCATGTAAAAGAAAGTTTCAAGAATTGATTAGTGTGAGTAGTTGCTCATGAAGTGGAGTTTTGTTTCATTGCTTGAGTATGTATGCTTATCGAAGACAAATAACAATGCTATGACCTTAAAATTGATAAAGGTTTCGGTCTACTTGATAGACAAATAGATTCTGAATTATAGTTAATGCTTAACCTTCCTTGATAGTTAGCAATATACAATATTCATCATTCACAAACCTTAAAATTTATGTAGGTAGGTGTTATATTAAAAGATTATCTCAGATGAAGCATTATAAAAAACAAAAAAACTGTGGGTAAAAATGTATCCATGGCAAATAATAGAGGAAATACAGTCAAGTTGTCAAAAAAATGTATAGTGATTTAGCATCAGTGGATTTCTCCATAAACAATCTTAGGATGTTTAAGTGATAAATCAAATATATAGCTAAAGTTGTGTTAACTTAAATGATAACTAGTGTATAAAAGGGGGTGTATTGAAATTCCATTACAGTAAATATGATAGGAGTATAGCGGGGGGATATATATACACACACACACACTTCAAATAATTTGCTATAATGTGATATCATTGAACAAGACTACCAATACTTTAAAATCTCACCTAAGGGTTGATCACATGCTAAAACAACTTTATACCAAGCAAAAAATTATGATAAAAAATCACTATTAACCCTATTCCCAACTTAAACGATGATTTAAAAAATATTTAACAATAACATGAAACCGTTAAACACCAAGATAAACTTAACCAGCACCAAGACTTACGTTCGCAGGCGAACGGTTTTTCCGCGTCCGTCAGAGCATCGTAGTTGGCCTTCTTCCGGCCACGTCCTGGACCCTGGTAAGTAATACGGACAAATACAGGAACCTTCACTAAGTCGACAAGCCATAGGTGACTTGAGGAAGATGTGCCCTTTATTACTCATACCCCCTTATTGTGATTTTTAAAATAATACACCCGCAACCTAAATTATTATACAATCAATTAGCACTCTGATAATAATTATAATTAAATTTCACTATGGCTCAAAAAATAATTAGCCTATTATCTTACCTTATGTTTGTTCTTTTACTGTCTCACACTCAATACAGGGCTTATGATTAAGCACAATCCACTTCCAACTCATAAAATTAAAAACAAAAAGAGTGGGGGGAAAGGAGTTACCAAATGGGTAGACCTAAAAGACCTAAAAACCCTAACTGTAAGAGAAAAATACAATGTTCATGTTTTAAAAAAAAGTTTCACAAAACAATCAAATCTTAAAAGAAAAATAATACCTTTTCTTTAGCAAGGAGTCAACTAAGAGGTTTGATCCATATAGAAAATGCACTTGTTTTGAAATGTTATTGTATTCTATGTGACTAGGAATATAGATTTTCAGGTAAGAGTGCAGGTATTGTCCTACCGGTACTTCAATGTTCAAAGACTATATTTGGGGTATTTTTTTTAAACAAAAACATTTTTGGTTTAGATTCCTAGCATTTACAGTTTAGTGCCATGGGCCGATCTGATCGGCTTTGCCTTCTATTGTTAAAAGTGCCAGAGTCAATTTGGTCAGCCTTATAGATTTGCGCTATTTCTGGTGTTTCTCAATAGATGGAGTTAAAACTTTACATACAACTATAAAGAGAACATTTCACTCTATTAATTCCTACAAAGTTGACAACATAAATAATTGGTTATAAAAATGATGAAATAGCTGTGGTATTCTTAGTACACGAAACCTGAAATAGGCTTGTCACTCTTCACATGCAAATAAGGAATAGGCTCTGTCACTAAAAGGGATAATTTATTTTTCGTGTGTCCAACCTCTCATTAAAATGTTATTTATTTATATATTGTACTGTAAAAAAAAGTGTAAATAAATAAATAATATGGTCACGGTGATGATTGGTGCAAGAGCATTAAAACACAAATTTCACGTTGAGTACATTTTCAAGTTTCACAATTATTTTTTCAGCATTGTATTTTTACCTGTTTGGGCTATATGTTTATGTACCAACTACACTAATTGTTTTAGGGAATAGGAAGGTTATTTTTAGAGGACGTGCATTTCCATGGAAGGATAGTGGAAAATCATATTGGAAAAACCATCCTCAGTACACCAGATCGAGATTTAAACCTCGAGCTCCCCATCATCGGCAGTCTAGTCTAACACAAGCGTAGCACGTTAGACCATGCAGCCACCAAAGCAGGCCATAGTTAAAAATATCCCAATTCTGACTGTTTTGTTCATTTCCTAATATTTTAAAACTAAGAACCAAGGTATACATAATTCTGATATCAAGGAATCAAATTTGACATCCCTATTTACTTTCACATCTAAAAAAGCTTTAGTTTTTGTTATTGTTAAACATGCTTGCCACTTAGAATTAGTTCTGTGTAGCTCAATTATATAATTTTTAGCACCTCGTCTTGGTACCTGTTCAAGTTATACGTTTAACTAATATAAGTTTAGTTTCTTAATTAGATAAAACATTAAAATTAGCAAGAATATATTTATTTTTTGTGTTTTCATTGAAAGTTGGCAAGATTACTAAAGAGTTTATTTTTTAATATATCGCAAGTGCATTGGAAAAATGTATTTAATAAATGTGATAGTTAGGAAATTAAATGCAAATTATTGTTGCTATAAAAGTAAATGTGTAAATAACCCTTTCACCTTTCCCCAAATATGTTTATTTCTAAAAACCCTGAATCAAATAGGCTAAAAAATAATATTTTTGAAAATCAGCTAGAAGTATTCATATGCATGACACTAAATATTGTCAAGTTTAAATTGTAACTTTTTAAAATTATGATACTATAAGCTAAAAAACAATTTGTCCTATCTTGGTGGGAAAAAACAAAAAAGTTATTTGGTATAAAAAGAGGTGGGATAAAAAACAAACCTACTTTTTAAAAGTGCTTACAAAAAAATACTCAAGACCAGAACAATGGAAATATTAAAAGAATTTGTGTTTTGGGTTTAATTTTTATGATGATGTACATTTTATACTAAAAAGTTAAAGAAAGAGGCACACATATTTAAATTGAACAAATAACTTAAAAGGTGCAATATTAATAAAGTGGGAGTAAATGAATACTAATTATGCAATAATCCACATAAATTAAAAAAAAAAAGTATTAAAGTTAAAAAAATAAACAATACACCACACCTTTATAAAGTACAGCAGACTGTAATCACGCTTGAAGCATTAACTTATGGCAGAGTTAGATGTAAGTGCATAGAGTATATTGCTAGGTCTTACCTTGGGCTTCTTTGCAGCAGGTGTTTCGACTGTGCGGGCCACTTTGGTGGATTTCTTTTTGCCCTTACGCTTGCTATAAGGCTCCTCATAGTCGTAATCAGAGTCCGGTTCCGGCTCGTCAAACCCCTCCATCTCCTGCATATCAAGCTCGTCGTAATACCACGCATCCTGCAGCAAATCCACAATGTCAATATATGGCAGGAGTGGTCTACTTTTGATTTCAAACAAGTGTCACACTTGATGAATTGTGAGGGGATGATGCATTTAGATTAGGGCAGTCTACTCTCCTCCCCTTTTTTTTAGTATGTCTTATTAGCTGTTTGGACTATATGCTTATGTACTAATTATGCTAATGGTTTTAGGGATGAGGTATGTTATATTTATAAGAAGTGTACCTGCATTTGTGTGAGTATAGTGGAAAACCATTTTCAATCTCAATCACCCTGTCATCAGCAGTCTTGTCTACAATGAGAGTAGTGTCTTAAACCATGTGGCCACTTAAGTGTCTACCCCTTATTCCTGTATCTTGTCACCAAATGGATAAGAAACTATAATCTACCAGTGAGCATGAAACGCAAAAAAAAAGTTATTTATTTTTCTAGGCGTAGTTTGAAAATTACACACGATGTAAATTCGGTATACAAATTAGGTTATAAAGATAAATTAATATGGTTTTTATCACATCTTGTTACTCATAGACTCTATTCACATTTAAATGCACTGATGTGGCAGGGATGGGGAAGAAAGTGTTTAGAAAAATGTACCCACATTCATATAAAAGGAGAGTGGGACATTATTTAGGAAAACCCACCCTCAATCAGTTCAACCAGGATTCAAACCCGAAACCCCAACCTTGTGTCCACCAATCCAGTATTTTTAAAGTGTGGCACCTTGAGCATTGCGAATACCAATGCGGATGAAGTGTATGTAACCTAACTTACACCACTATCATCGAATTCAACTTGACAAATGCGCTGATATAAAGTACTTGAAACAATGATACAAGATCTCTTCAACTAACCTTTGCAGACTCGTCCTTCAGACTGACGCTTTCCTTGCTGTCCTCGTTAGCAGTGGCGAGGTTCTCGACAACACTGACAGTATGCAGGTCACCCTCAATCTCCACCTCCTTGCGGCGAGGCTGCATGAAGTTGCTGAGATACTGACGGCGCTTTTTGCGCCAGCACTTTGATGGATATGTATAGATCTGTCCCTCACGTAGCCCCGGAATCCTTTGGCGGGTGGTCATGAAGAGGTTTGAATGGTTCTGAGCCACACCTAGGTACATCAAGTCTTTTGTATTGATTTGATCAACATTAGGGTGGTTTTCTTTTATGCATTGCCTCTTACTACCTGTAAGAGCTATTCAAATATGTATACTAATGTAGTAAGTGTGAAGAGGGTAAGCTTAGTAGTCAATCAAGAGGAAAAAAACACCTAGGTGCTCCTATATGGGATTCAAACATCAACCTCCCTATCACCCACCACAAAACCATGAGACTGGTTACCTTTATCTGCGTGCCTCATAAAGTGGGTTATCAAGTATATATATAATTAGTAGGTTCAAACAATGCATTTGAATGGGATAGGAGTGAGAAGAGAAATTTTGTGAGAATATACCAGTTGTGATTGGCAAAGAGGATGAAAATCCACCTGAGCAGGGCACATGGCCCAGGATTCAAACTCAAGGTCCAAAAGACATGAGAGTCAAACCGTGTAGGTAAGCTAACGTTTGTGGAGGGTTTTTTACTGGTTTAATCCCCCCAATAAAGGATGAGTTAAAGAGGTCTTCAAAAAGTGCAGTATAATTTTAATCCAGTATGGAAGATCTTACAAACCTGTTTGTGAATCGAGGAATGGCATCCGTAGCCTCCTCTCTATGCATAGTCTTGTGTTATAGTTGGCAGAGTTTTCAATGGCTTCTTTGTAGGCTGGGTCATTCAGGAAACTAACACAACACCAAAGTAGCTTCACAATTTAACATTGTTTCTTTGGACAGGAGAAAGGAGGGGTGTGTGTCACAGGGGCCAATTGATATGGGTATGATATAAAATGAGCATATGTCCTAAAATTTCAAAAAATCTCAATAATAAGACATAGACCTATGTATTGAACTGATTTATTTGATAAATTAATTATAACTTGAAAGAAGATAAGTCTATTTAAAATAATACTAAAATTCTGTCCATCCTAAACGTGTTACCTATTTTAAATTAGTGTCAAAAATTATGTTACAACTTCTTAATAGCATCTAAAAAAATATGTATAGTTTAAGTGTGTGGGCTATTGGCCTATACAACTTTCATACAGTATCCTATACAAACTTCTGAATATAAAACACATGACTATAGAATGTATTATTTAAGGCAACTAACTTCTCTAGAGCATATCACTAATTTTAGAATTCCAGTCTTCAAAAAATGCCGAGAGGCCCCTGTAAATTATTTTTAACTAACCAAGGAATCACCAGTAATGTTTTTATTGGTGGTAATGGGGAGAATGTTGTTTTTATTTAAATTTGAGTTAGTTTTTTTAAATGTTAAGAACATAAACAACATTTTGCCCTACTAATATATTATGATAAAAATGTATGAATGGTAAATGTGTTTATATATAATATTTGGGGGGTTATACACATTAAGATAAATCAGTTGTTTCCAAACATTTTGAATGGCATACCACCCTAACAATTTCCATAATTTGGAGTACCACCAAGATAATGATGAATATTAACTGAACTATTTTGATAAATTTTAATGGTGCCCAACAGGGCTATTATTACCATTTGATGCAAAGTTAGTTGCTACCGCTAGTTAGCTTCAATTTCGAGGAAAAGATAGCGTTTGGATTATTATTACCACTACACTTTATATCGCCCCCTAGTTTTAGCTTCGACTTTGCTTCTAGCGTTAACGCACAGAATAAAATCAGTTTGCGCCAACAGATGGCAAAACTTCCCCAAAGAATATTACCTTTTAAGACGTTAGAGACTAGAAATTAGGTTATTTATTTCAAGAATGCTGGTATTCATGACTGAAAATTATTCATATGTTTTTATTTTCCCAAACAGATGATCACAAGTCACATTTGCTAGAAAGATTTAACCTAGTTAATTTAATAAATCTCTTGCATCATTTTGTTCGCTTACGGTTTGAAATGAAAAAAATACTAGGCCTACATCATTCAATACATACAACATATTTTAGTAAGAAATCATAATGTGAAATATGCATTCAAATAGTAATGTCACATGGGGAAATGAATTAATATGAGATGTTAGCCAATAAAGAAACAACTTTTTTGTAATATGTACACTTTATGACCCTATGCTTTATTCTTCATATAATTATTTGTATTGATACCATACTAAGTGTAACATGTGTGAAGATGTTAGCAAATAAAACTAGTTATTTAAAGTTGATGAAAGCATTCAAGTACTCCCAAAAATAGTGTTTACACATATTTTCTACAAATTAATGTAAACAAAATTGGCATTTTTTTACCTTGTTGGCCTACTAAGTTAACAATAAAATGAACAGGAGGGTGGTTTGGATGGTTAAAAATAATAAAATGCATCTTTTATTTAAAGGGGATTATTGAGATTTTAGTTAAGTGATTAAGAATATAAGGATATTATATTTCTTTATAATGAGTTGTTTGCAATTTATTCACTTCAGGATAACTAGGTATAACTACTAATTATCGGTTTCAGGTGAATTTAGTTAACCTTTTATGATTAAAAACGTAGGCCTAAACCAAACCATATGTAAACATTAAGCTAAGACCTATTTTGGTTATTTCCAGTCTTGGCTGCAATATTTCATAGGGCTAAAACTTATATTAATGTGGATAGTAACTACTACTGTAAGCTTATGTATAATTAAGTTTCAATAGGCTTACATTATTAAAGCTTTGTTGAGGCATCTTAAACAGATTAGGCCTACCTTTTTACTATTTTGTCAACTGGTCTGTCCACGTGTTTTACCCTAATAGGTTATACTTAGATGATAAAGGTCAAGTTATAGAATTCAGATTGTGAAGCAGGAGAGTGGAAAAATCTTTAGAAAAATAAAATCACTCATCACACCCAGCTAGGATTCAAATCTTAACTTCCCCAACATTGGAAAATTAGACCAAAGAGACTAACGTCTTGGTCAATGTTGCCCCATGAGGTGGATTAACAAACTACTAACATCCCAAATATGTTGAAGCCTAACTAACCTCCACACACTATAAAGCCCACAAACAATTAATCTTAATATTGGAATGTCCCAAATATCAGTGTGTATATGGTGAATAATATTGCATTTTGATAGTGTTGTGTTTCAAAGAAAATATTCTTTTAACATTCAGTCTAAGCGTACTATCCCCATTCTTGGTCTGCATTATGATAGAGGCGTATTTAAAGTTAGATTACATGAAAAATACACAAAAACTTTTTGAGATTATTAAGTTGGGCTAATGATATGGTAAGTTTAAACTAGGTAGTACAAAACACTTAGTATATTACAAAACCTAGCAAACATAACCTCGTAATGCAAACCAAAGGACAAGTAAAATATCTGCGCAAATTAGCGTCACTCTACTAGGAAAATATTTGCGTTTACAAAGTGGTCGGCCATAATAACTTTTGATGAAAAGTCTAGCGTCTCTCTGCTACAGTCGCAAATTTGTTTCGAGTCATGGTCATAATAAACCTACAGGGATATAATAACACAACACTATTTATTTATTGTTATTTAACATTTGTACTCAATCAATAAATCTATTAGTTTACAAGTAGCAAATAGATTTTTTTTAAATTAGTAATATACATGACATACATATTAAAGGCAAATTTTCTGTTAAAAATTGAACTGCAAAATTATGTGTGCATACAAAGTTAACAAATTTGCGAATTACTATTTTTTATCCAGTTTAACACATGTATAAATAAAGTATTTAGTGAAAAAGCATGTCTTGAATATTTTTGGATAGTTTGTTAATATCTGGCTCAATGTTACTTAGATTTAAGTGAAATTTTTGTTCTAGATTAAGTTTATTTCTAAATGTTTATAATTGACACCATCGCTGAAAATCCAGTCTCACACAGGTATGTTGTTGATAAATTCAGTAGGAAATTTAAAGCACATTTTATAAGAGAAGGGTATTCTGAAGATCGGCTTGCCCATAATTCATCACTATCGAACTTGAATGCCCTTTTCAGATCACCATCCAAGATGAATTAATCAGTTCTTCTAGCTCAGCCAAATTTATACTGTTGGATGGTAATTATAAGAAATTAATTGCATATCCAAATAAATTCAGCATAATCCTTTGTGAAGTATTCTTTGAATTGTTTGATTAGTTCATAAGAGTGGATCTTCAAGTTTAACGATACCTCACCGCTGATACTAATATAATTTGCTGTAAGCTTTCAATTGTTGGAAATTGTTGCATAGTATTGTCTTTCAACAGTAGATTTCAGAAGTTTAAAATTCTTTATGAATGACCAAACTTTGCCAATCACAGAAAATCAAGCTATATGTTTGACTTGCAAACCTAAATTTAAATCATTTAATTTGCTAAAGATGTCAGTGAGTGAGCTATGCTAATTGTGGTAACCAAAACTGTTCATCAGTATACTTCTCACTAATTTCAGAGTTATGTTTACTTACAGCATCCCCGTGGCTTCTTTGGTGCTGACAGACAGCTCACAGCTGACTTCTGAAAGTCAAAATTTAGGTATATACATAAATTCTGACTGTCAAAAGTGACAGCTGCTAAACACATGTTTTAGCAGATCATCTGGTTCGGCGTAGGGATACGTAATTTGGTCTGATAACTTTTTAAAGCTGTCAACTGTCAGCTGTGAGCTGTCAGTCAGCACCAAAGAAGCCATGGGGTTACTGTAGAAATATTTGCACTTAGGAACAAAACTCAAACAAGAGGGTTAGGACTTTTCCTTTAGAGCCACCTAACTTCCGAATGAAGAAGTGGGTTATTACGAATACTTGCCATTTATGAATAGAAAAAAAAAAGCTATGAATTCAATGCTCTTGATTTGATAACATTAGCAAATCTTATTGCATTGTTGAGGACATTTCTTAAGTCATCTGACATCCCTTTTGCTGCTAGTGCTTGCCTGTGTTAGGTACAACCCACATCTGGTGCTACTGCTTTAATCCTTTGTCCCAACACCTCCATGTTTTCCAGTCATTGAATGAGCTCCAACTAACCATATACCAACAGACTTCAGCCAATCCGAACCATATTTTGTAATATAACTATTCAGTTTATTAAATATTTCCTTTAATGTCACGGAAGGAAGAAATTAGCAAAAAAACAACTTTAAATTCATATTCACGTATAAAGTGGCAATACACCATCAATTGGGTGAACAAAAAAAGGACTGGACTTTATTTGTCGGATGAATGACCCTTTAACTTTGTTGGATATTTGTTCAATTCTACAGATAACAGTATTGTCTGAATGTGAGACAAGAGTCTAACTATCTGGCTGCCTTTTCTCCCAAAACACAATAAACAATGTAATTAGGGACTGGTGTATAAGATTTTCTCCAAATTTATGGGGTTTACCACACTTAGCTATTCTTAGACTATCTAAAAACAAAGATTTAACAGCACTTTTGTTGATTCCAAAAAGATACATTTTCTTTATCAGCCATGTCTCTTTGCCTATAAAAAAAATTCCATAAGTGTTTGAACTTTATGCTAAAATGTCGCTGTAACAAAGATGGTTTCATAGACTTTTTAAAAGAACTTTAGAATATTGCAATACAAGCTGTGGGTGGGACTCACCATCAACATCAATAATTCAAACTAAATAATCTGAATCATAACGCTTCATATATAAAATAGTGCTAGAAGTGGATGGTGAGTCACTTCGTTCTTGAACGGAAAATCTTTCCGATAGTCTTCTTAACCATTTATCTATATTACGTTAAGCACCGGGTCTTACTACCAGTTAAAGTTATACGGTTATGTAGGGCTACTAATCACTTTAAGGAGTTAGGTATTAGAAAGTTTGCATTTAGAGGAAGTGTATCCACATTTGTATTGAGTGTGTATGGGAAACCACTTTAGGAAAAACCACCCTAAGTACACTCGACCAAAAGTAAACGACAATCTCCCCATCATCAGCAGTATAGTCTTTTGCAAGAGTGATGCCTTAGACCAGTGGTTACCAAATGGTGGACTGCGGTTCGCATTCAGACATATTTAAGGAGCTTGACGAGATAGCGATAAAAGAAGAAATTATGTTATTTCAATTGTGGGCGGGTAGTAAACATGGACGGCCAGCAATATTAAATAAGTAAAATAACTAAAAGGAAAGCAAATCACATTTTTGAATTAGTGTTGTCCTTAACGTCTTGAACTCGAGCCATTGTTAAAGTTTTGCCTGACCACGGAAGTATGTTGAGTTTTTAAAGCAGACCTCCGCCAAAAATAATTGGGGACCCCCGCCTTAGGCCATGTGGCCACCGAAGCAGGTTTATCCATAGTTTTTGTTCCAAGCAATAAACAGTAAATCAACACAATTAATTAATTCCATACGAAAGTAATATCACAATGATGTTAAAAAATAATTAAGGTTTAGTCACGTTTAAACTACAGCTCTCAATCCCAACATATTTTTGTACACATACACAAGAAAAATAGGGTTTCAAATAATGGCAATCAACCGACAACTAACTGATGGTGTAGTGACTATATTAGCACCAGCTGGAATATTTTCATTTGAATGTTCAGTACAAGATTGCGTAGCTGCACTGGCTGTCTGAGCTTGAATCAGTGTTGGCACCAAACCAACCAATGTATAAAACTATTTTCTTTTTGGTTAGCCTTGATAATAATATGTTTATAGGATGTTATGTGGGCTTATCTTTATGAGTTTAGTTTGCTTGCTTTGTTTGGCTTCTCAAGAAGTATCATGGGAGGGAACGTAGGGTACATCAAAGTATTATGTAACACAGATATTATACTAAATAATAATAACCATACCAATGTTGAAAAATAATATTACAGTTCATGTTTTCAACTTTAATAAACAAATTTAAAGATAACTTCCTAATATATACATAGCATTGAAAATTTAAGTTTACCATTTACCTTTTGTTTATCAATTTTTCAAATGCGCTTAGGTGGCATTGTCTACCCAAGACTACAAATGCCAAGCACCCCCTCTCAATCTTTTAGTTGGATAGTGGCTGTCTGTTGGAGCAGGCTTAATTTAAAATAGGCATAATTAAGTTTCGGTAGAATTTAGATTTCTTTCAGATTTGCTTACAGAGGCCATTAGTAATAGCTTATATTGTACAAATAAAAAAATAATGTCTATGAAAACAGGAGACTTGTTAATTACTTTATTTATTGCGTATGAAATGCAATATCAAGAAAAAACCAGAAGAGTCTCAAAAAGATGTAGTGAAATAGAACAAAGCAAAAGTACAGCCTTTATATCCAGGCAAGTTTGAAGAGTCCATCAAGTGTTATTTCTCTGTATCAGCAGCATGTTATGAAAAGGAAAGCTTAACATATCCTTAGTTATGTTCAAAAGGTAGGTGTATTTAAGCCTTTACCTTCTTCATTGTTATAAATTCGTGTGTATATGCAACATTATACACCCGCTAAGGTGGCTATATGGTCTAAGGTGTCAATCTCTCCATAGATTCTCTATCTAAAGCAAGCAGGTGACCTGGTGGTCTAAGGGTAAGGTGCCAGACTTCTGTGTTGGGGGTCCAGGGTTCAATCCTCGGTCCCGGCACGGATTTATCTGATTGTCAAACCCTTCCTTCACCTCTGACAAAACGTGTATTAATCACAACTTGTTAATGTGTGGAGTGCCAGGCCTCCACCGTGGTTTGGATTACACGTTAAACTGTGAGTCCTCCATTTCATCCCACAATCACCCTACCATTACACATTAGTGTAAGTGTGTATAAGCCGAACGGGTAGTAGACGTGGTGCTAATAAAAAAAAAATAATAATTTTAATACCTAGTTGATGAAGGCATAGGATAAGTATTTCTCCTTCAATCTAATACTATTCATGTAATAATAATTATAGTGACATGGCGGTCTAGGGGTAAGGTGTCGGACTTCTGTGTTGGGGGTCCGAGGTTAAATCCTCGGCCCCGGCACAAGTTTATCTAAATGCCAAACTGCCAAACCCTTCTTTCACCTCTGACAAGACATGTATTAATCACAACTTGTGAACATGTGGAATGCCAGACCTCCACCGTGGTTTGGATCTCACATTACACTGTAAGTCCTCCATTTTATCTCACAATCACCCTACCATTAATGCCGAGTATATTAATCCTTGCATCAAAAAGGATGTACCAAATCTGCCTTCACTCGACTGATATATGGAACATGTCCAGGAAAGTCAATATCTTCTTCAGGTATATAAAATTACGGTATTTATTTACAGTATCGATTGAAATTGGCAATTTTTTTCGCATTACTTTTATCAGAAACACACAAACTTTGTGCCGTTGTTGTCTTTTTACAGATTGTCAAGTGTTAAAACCGAGAATTCTGTAAAACCATGCCTGTGGCATGTGCTTCCTGATGGCTTCATTATTCCAACATATCCGCTGAAGCAGCTTCTTTTCAAGTCCTGGAACCTGGGAATAGAAGTACATTTGCGTCCTTCCTTTTAAGGAAATGTGTATCCATATGGCACATTGGAGGCAGATTCCTCTGTATACCCTACAATTATTACTGCCTGTTCAGGCTGACCTCCAGGGCAGATCAAGTGTGCATTGCGGCAAATACTTTGCCTCAAAGAAGAGCATTAAGGTTCATAGAATACACCATCCTGCAAGCACTCTGAAACAGGGTAAAAGTAGGGTGTAACCTATTTGTATTGTCGCATGATGCAAAAAGAGCTGTTTTGCCCCGATTTAAATGAATAGGTTGACTGGTTTGAAAAAGTGGATGTAGAAGTTGTGGACTTGTCAGTTACATGTGAAGTTTCATTCCGTCATTGAATCAATTAGTGATTAACTAACTCTCATGTGGATGTTTAAATATGAAGTTCTAGTCTTTTACACCTTAATGGCTGCAGAGTTATCAATAAATAATCAATTTGATTGTTATAGTAAATAAACTGGCTGGCTTGTGTGAGGAGTGCAATGTAGTATTATATACTTTTGTAAGCTCTCATACACATTCTGTGTGTACTACTATTACTTGAAAAGTAATATATTCAAAACTGTACTTTGCAAGACTGATACTAATTTTAAAAAGGCTATTAACTTTCCAAATACTTGTCTGTATGTTCAGTTATGCATAGATAATAATACACTCTGAAATCATTTATATTCTGGGGTTTAAAATTGAGTTTTAAGGTAAGTGAACCACAATAAGGTAAATCCACCATAAGTTGACACCTGAAGGATTGTTTTGGTCATTTGAGTCATAAAATAAAGAGTAGATTAAGTATAAGAATATTTATTTATGACAAATATGTTTGTGAAGTACATTACCATTTCAGTTTAACATAAAATAATATTTAAACAAATGAATGTCGTCATATTTTAACATATTTTGAACTGTGCAAAATTCACTGAATTCTCCTAATCTTGACACCCTTATTCTTAATGTTGACACTTATAAAGAACACTATCTAACACTTTTCATACTAGGTTCATCAGAGTTCATAAATAAAATAAAGCCTACATAGATATTTTGTACTTATTTTTACTAACATAGGCTACTAGAACCTATATTCCTGGTTTTGTATTGATCAAAAAATAATGCTTTAAAAATGTCCTCTTGAATGTCTGTCAGCAAGTCACTCAGACTGACATCTTTGATCAAGGGCCCATCTGAATCACTTTATTTAATACAGTTATCCTTTAATTTCCCTGAATGCCGCTTTATTGGTGCTCTCTCATTCTTTCATTATTTTTCCACGTTTTTAAAGTGACTACACTGGGTCTTTTTTCTTTAACACTCTTATTAGAAGATGATGGAATATCATTTTGCCAGAATAAAGATATTTAAAATAGGTGATGGTTAAGATTCCTGTAAAATTGTTTTATTTTTAGTTAAATTTCGTTTTTTAAATCTCACTTTTTGGTGTTATTTCATTTTTTAAATCTCTCTTTTCGATGTTATTTCATTTTTATTTAAACTTACATGTTATCTGAGGTGTTTAAGTATTATTTATATATTGAGACAATGTATACAAAATTAAAATTCATTATTGAAACCTTAAATATTTACTTTAAAATTCTTTGTCAAGTTTATTTGCATATTTCACAATTTTATAGCTTGAAGTTAGCTTACACTACAACAAAATACTAATCAAATTACAGCATTGTCAAAATTTCTGCTTAATTTATTCTTAATCTCATGTTTATTTAAATATTTTTTTTGTAAAAGCGGTGTTATTTTGTTTTATAGAAGGATTTCATGTAAAAAGACGATTTGTTTTATTTCGCGTTTTAAAAACATTGTAAATCATATATAAAAACTATCAAAGGAAAAAATACTTGATTCCATCTTTGTATGGCACTTTTTGCTTCATTGTGTCTTATCATTTTTATGGGGCTCTAGTGATGGTACATGCGATGGGTTATTTGCAAACACCATTCTGCCTACTCGGACTATGCTCATTGGTTGCTGTTAAATTGGTTGTTTCTTGGTGCTCTAAGGGCCAGTCTTATGACTCCTGGATAAATATTAATCTGGTAGATAAATATTTCTATCTGGTTGGTAAGTTAAAAGTGTCTTATGACTGCAAGATAGCATTTATCAGCCAGATAAAATGTATTTATCCATCACATTTTTATTGAGAGATGTACCTGATAACTTCTGTCTGAAAGTTAAAATGGTTGTTGCCATAATGACGCGTTGTTTTTAATGAGGTCTTTCGCCTATCAGAATCTGTTTTTAGGTTAAAATCTTGGTTCACTTGTTTAGTAAGCACATAACTATATATAAAGTTAAGACATTTAACTAACACTTTAACAAAAACTGACAAGCTATTTGTAGGGTTATATTTATATAAGAAATTATCAAAATGTGAGTACAATAAATGGAATTTTGTAAACGTTGTACCCAACTATTGACCACATTTTGGTAGACACTGAAATTATTATTTGCAAGAAATTTTAGCTTCTTCACCCACGTGATGCCATCCGTTTACTAGCACTTGTTTAGCAGCCATTATTTAACAAATGTTGAGCGCTGTAGAAAAAAATCTTGGTTCACGTGTTAAGTAAGAACAGGTCCAGGTTCTGCTATACAAAAAGTTAGAACATTTAATTCATAATTTTACAAAAAATGACAAGCTATTTGTAAAGTTATAGTTATGTAAGAACAAATTATTTAAATGTGAGTACAATAAATGAAATTTTGTAAACGTTGTACAAAATTATTGCCCACACTTTGGCAGACACCAAAATTAGTATTTGCAAGACAACTTAACTTCTGTGCCCACGTCACACCATCTGTTTCCTCGCATTCGTTTAGCTACCATTATTTAACAAACGTTGGGCATTCTCGCTAGGTTGTAGGGGTAGCATCAGGGCTTATACGCATGTGCGCACCAGTAAAAACAGTACCAACCTTGCATTTTCTATATAAAAATATATTTATCCTACAGATAGCTATCCGGCAGATAAATTCAGTCCATATTACGTGTAAAATATTAAAGTGACTGATAAGCTTTAACTGGTAGCTAACATTAACCTCCTGATAGCAATATTTATGTGGTAGTCATAGGACCGGCCCTGAGTTGTAAAGTACCGGTAATCATTGATTTGAGACATTACTTATTGCTGGCTGTTCATTAAATTGGGTTTTTGGTGAGCTTGTTACTATGGCATTTGTTGATTCTTGGTAAACAGCTTACTTTCCCAAATTGTTGAATGAGTTAAATAGCATTTTGCATTTGCCAAGGAGTATACTTTAATTAATAACTTCTTTTACTCTTTGGGAACCATCATAGAGCTGTAAAAAATGAATAAGCCTTGTGATATTTTCTTTTATCATTGTTATTTACTTGATTGAAATATGTCAACAACAAAAAGCTAGCAAAAATCTTTTAAAAATGGCAATATTCCTAAGCTTGAAATCTCTGGCTTTATCTGAATAGTCTACTTATACAGCGTCTCCTTGACTCGTGGCCTTGATAGCTGCATTGGTAATCACATGACCAACCGTAGGTCTGTCTGAATAGTCGCGAAGGATACCTATACAGTTTTCTTGAGGTCTTGGTCACCATGGATACAAAGGCTACCAGCCATGCACTGTTCTTGTGGTATCAATTGCAGTGTTTGACTGGCAATTGTTTTAGTATTATTGTTTTGTCTGCTAGTGCACTGACACGTTGTCCGCCATTTAAAATAAGGTTGTTGCCATTCAAATAGTTTGATGCAGTCTTCGTTACGAACAGGGCGTTAAGTGTAAAATCAACAAGACTGCGTCAAGTCTAAAACTTAAAGGTCCGACTAAGGAGCCTTGGACTATTCGGATATAGCCCGAGTCAACAATAGTAAACCTATTCATTTGCTGTTCCATATGTCTACATAGCCTAAATTGACTGTTTAGCCAGAGTTATTGAATCATATTGTGATATGGTAACATTGTTTGAAATGTGTTGAAACTAACATATCATGAAACACAAAAATATACAACAAAAATGAAGACATACCTTAAGCTAGCAGATCAAAATCTTCTTCAAAGTGCAAGGAATTTAATGAAATGCTGAACATATGAATACTTCAGCAAAATATGATCACCACATTGAATAATCAATAACTGATAGTTGATAACGACATTGATAATGTAGAAAACTTATCAAAATGCCATTTCCAGCTGAAGTATTTTGCTGAGAGTGAAATATCTCTCATTTTTAAAGGTAATATTAAAATAATGTAAACTTTTAGTGCTGTGTCAACATGTACAACTGGACCACAAGAAGTAGTTTGCTAACGACTGAACCATAAGTAGTAATTCCCGAACAAGTAAACCACAAGAAGTAGTTCATGAAAGACTGAACCACAAGAAGTAATTCAAGAAAGACTGAACCACAAGAGGTAGTTCACAAACGTCTGAACCACAAGTAGTTCACAAATGACTTACCCACAGTAAATAGTTCTCAAACGACTGAACCACAATAAATAGTTCTCAAACAACTGAACCACAAAAAGAAGTTGACAAACGACTGAACTATAAGTAGGTAGTTCATGAACTATTTAACTATAAAAATGAACTGCTCATTTCAGTTAATTAAATTACTTTGAACTGCTACCGGCAGTTAACTGTACTGCCCATCTATAAACTAAAGAGAAAAGAATAAAGCTGGGAATTCTGAATGTGAATGTCTGGGAGTGCGTCTACTGGCCCGCATCACACACATTATACACGTCGGATTTTAATCTGCACTCCAGAAATTCCATTAGTATTGCTGATGATCGATTTGTATGATGCATACAGCACAACCCAGAAGCATAAGGCCGAGGAGTACCAGAAGCTATCTGCCCAGACAATTGAAGGTACCTTGAAACCGATCTGCTTCATCCCTGTGAGGAGTAAAGTGCTCACTAGACCATAGTCTTTCTCAGCATCTTAGAGGGAGGCAGAAACACCAAGGTGTGATGATAAACTAGACTTCACTGAAATCATTGGTTTCATGACCTGCCAATATGATGACTTCTGGTAGCTGGCATGATTGTGTTCTCGATACATTTGAAGATGAACAGGAAATCAAAGTGAGTTTCCTTCCTCTGCATGGCCCAGCTGTCAAATTTCACATACCCTGCAGCACCTGACATTCTTTGTGTACACCGAAGTGACATCCTCATGACAGTGGATCCGTTAACAGCAACAGGAAGAGTTTAGACATTCACAAAGGCAGAGATAGAAAATGCAATCAGAAAATTGTTGGCAGTGAAGCAGTTGTGAAGTTTTGATATAAGTTCTGTAGATACTTTAAATTCATTTTACTTTTCAGCTACTTGTATTAAAATGTGCATAGGAAAAGTACAAAAATACACGCTGCATGAATGTTTTAAAATCAGATGTTTATATGATCCCAATGAGGTCTGAATTTGAAATTTTCAGGATTTGTTGAAAAGAGTTATGTAGAAACATTACACCAAAGATCATAAATGAAATAATATACACTGTTACTTACTCTATGGCATTAGCAACTAGGAACACTGTTACAGAAAAATTGAGAATATCTGATGTATAAAGTATATGTATTTGCTTCTAGTTCAGAAACTATTGGTTCTATAAAAATATATTTCAAATAAAAGATGTATAATTTTAATAGTAGGCCCTACTAGGCCTACAACTTTACAATGATAAGTTATTTCATATCTCAAATAGTTGCGGAGAAATGATGAGAATTGGAAAATTTCCCTCATGTAAAGTACCCTCAAACTCATTTTCATATTATTTAAACAGTGGGTTATCTATATATAAATTCAATCAAAATCAAAATCGTTAGAGCAAATTTTGTGAAATTTGAATTTTCTCTTTTTTTCCCTCTAATAAACTACCCTTAATTTTAGGGTTATATGCCAAAATTAAAAAAAAACTCAGGGAAACCATACAAAGACCCCAGACACAATTTTTTTTTTGCCCAATTGGAAACATTTTTCGGCTCTAGCCCGAGGTACAGACAGACGGTATTGTGAAAAAAACTTTTTGGTTTTGGGGGGAGGGGGTCATGAAACATCGACATTAATCAAAAACTTGAGTTCGATTTTTATTAACAATCACAATACTTTCCTTCCAAGGTGTAGTTCTCATACATGTTGGCCTACAGTCGTTTTGGCCCACCATTATTTATCTTAAGACTATACCTACCCTCCCTGGCAGTGTGTTGAGTTTTCTAATGAAGAAATTTTTAAAAATTTTAATCCATAAATGTTATCAGCTATATTAAATAAATTTCAGTAACTTTTTAACCTTAAGGGCCTACAAATAAAAAACCAAACAATATTTTCCCATAAAAATGTGACTTCACTGCGAAATTTACCACCTGACAAAAAAGTAGTTTTTCAGAGATATTAAACATGAATCTAAAAATACATTTAAAAACAAGAATAAATTATTATGAAAATGCTAAGCTATAAACTAGCGATTTGTCCTAATTTCCCAGAAAAATAAATAAAGTCATGAATAATTTTTATTTTCCCAATTAAAATACATTGAAACGGAAACATTTTATTGACAATATTTCAACTATTTTTATGAGATATTAAAATACTATAAGCCTACAAATTATGAAAGATGCCCACATGTTAATCAAATAAATACAAAACAACAGTATTGAATTATTATTTTTTTGAAAGAAAAATATTTGTTAAGAATCAAGCATTTTTAGTTTTGAGCACAGCCATATAAAAATAGTGTACATAGTACAGTTCTGCACTAAAACATTAAAGGCGCGCCCATCTATAGACGCTACTCATCTTGGTTGGGCGACAAAACTTGGAAGAATCCATTTTACAAAGGGTAACCTATTGATCATTCATCCAGTATTTAAAAAACAAAAAAACGCGATAGTAAAAAATCTGATGATTCATAAATCTAAGCTAGGAAGAAAAATCAAATATCAACGGAAGATATTTATTACCTTTTAATTCAACAAACTTAAAATAATGATCATATCCGAATAGGTACATATCTCAAAATATGCTAATAGTTATTTCTAAAATGTACATACATTTTCCGAATAAAGCTTAAAAATACATCTTTAAACCTTTAGCTCTAAGAATAAATCCATACCTTTCAATTTTGCTTAAAACGGACGGATTAACGACATGTATTTCACAAGAAGCCATTTTCCATTTTCTTGTTTTCGTTTAACTCGACGAAGAGTCGACATTCCGTGTTTGGCGCTAGTAGCGCAAACATCAATACAAACATAGCCTCCGCAATAATGTAATGATCATTTAGAGACTAAACTCCTTGTTTAACGAATAAGAAACTATAGTTAAATAATCATTATACGATGTACAATATTCACTATTCACTATGTACGGTATTGATTATAAACGCTATAATTGAAAATAATGTATTTAAACTTCTTGCGGAATATGTGCTATACATTATTCACAATTAGCTATGAGCTATGCCATAGTTCAAAATTATTGTGATCAGAGAAAATAATTAATAGCGTAAAAAATAGAATTATTATTAACTAAAACACTTTGGTTATTTTTGATAATTATTGATGCCTTTATGCTGATACTGGCATATTTAAAAGAGTTATTGCAATTTTCATGTGTAGGCTCCCTGCTGTTCTTTTGTTGTGGCTATGGTAGTCATAGTTGTGTGTAAAAAACGGTATTATTGTGTACTAAATTCCTGTAAACTCCAAGAGAAAATAATGGAAGGCGATAATTTTATACTAACACGTAGTGACAAAATGTTGGTAGAGCTATAATTTGTTGTCGAAGGAGTATAGTAATGAAATTTGAATAATAAACGAGGAGCCTTTTTTTTTGTAATATTTATGATTTCATTTGAAGTTTGCTTGTCACAGTTTCCACCTATTATACTCATGTATTGCAAATTAGTGTGTACCATGGAATCATATATACTTTTGAGTATTTTTCTAGGAACACTTTGCCTTAATCTTAATAATATCCCAATGACTGATATTATTCTATTTTTTATAATATTATTAGCACCGCGTCTTTACTACCCGTTCGGTTTATACGCACTTACGCTAATGTGTAATGGTAGGGTGATTGTGAGATTAAATGGAGGACCTACAGTTTAGCGAGGAATCCGAACCACGGTGGAAGCCTGGCATTAATTCACGACTTGTCATAGGTGAAGGTAGGGTTTGGTAATCAGATAAATATGTGCCAAGACTGAGGATTGAACCTCGGACCCACAGCACAGAAGTCCGACACATTACCCCTAGACCAGGCAAATAAAATGGGAGTCGGCTGGCGTGTTGCTACGCAAAGCCAGCCAGTGTATCCTGTCATGATCAGGGCATGAGATAATTCGACCCTTTATAGGGCTAACAAGGCTGTTAGTACGATCTCCTAAATTACCGGGAAGGTGCGTGCAGATGGCAGTCTAGAGGAAGATTAAATCCTTCTCAGGGCCGACTACTCCAGCACGGGTGAAGCCTGTGGGGCCCCTCATGCTCCTGGAGGTGAGGATGCCGCAAGTGGCTGCCAACCTGAACTGACTACCCTTCTCAGGGCTGCTGGCGATACGGCCCCTTCCAAGGCCAACGATGCCACTAACGCAACCTTCCAAAATACCGGGAGGATGTACGCAAGTGGCAGCCAACAGGAGGATTCGGCCCTTCTCAGGGTGGGGCCCCTCCAACTCGAAGAGGTGAGCGTGGCACTGCTGGTTGCCAACCAGAGTCACTTTCCCTTCTCGAGGCGAGTGATGATTCAGCCCTTTCTTGGGCTACCAGGGCATTCAGTATAGCTTCCTCGGGCTTCAGCTTTAGGATTAGTGTCGGCCCCCTACAAAGTGTCGGCAGCAATGATGACGTGGGTGGGTCCAGTGGGCCCTCTATAGCTCTCGGCCACTGATGACCACTGACGTCCACTGATGGCCAAATAGTACTGGTGGCCCTTCCCAGGGCTGCTGGCCCAGAAGTTTGGTGGAATGGCAATAACTTCTGCTGTCACGAAGGGCTTAGATCTAGTGGGGACAGCGTAAGCCCTGGACCCATAATTTTGAAACTTGCGAAAATACTCGCTTGTGAGCTAACTCACAACTCATGAACTTGAAAATCGCAGGCTGTACTGAAACAGAGCTAATTTTGAAAGGGTTCTACTGTCATGCGAGTCGGTGTAGTGTTGTTTCGCTTGCAACTAAGTTTTAAATCCGACAACACTGTTAAACCATGACGTACCAAAGGATTGAGGCGATGAGATACCACAACACGCCATTATACAAGATACGTAACTGAAAGTAAACACTATTATTGTATTGAGTGCATCATATACGACGATTTGTTTAGTTTCATTGGGAGACCATCTTCCAGTTGTTTACATCTAAGTTTGTTTTCTCAAAGTTCACTAGAAGTAAAACCATATCTTCCACTTTAGTTTACTTGATAACGTGCTTGACCCATACTTAGGTTATCACGAGTTCAATTCCTCCTCGGATAAAATATTTTAAATTTTTGTCTGAATTTAAATCACGTTTTCATTATTAGAATTCAGTAATATATTATTTTATTTTCGCAACTATTTTTAAAACAAAAATATACACATAAAATGTTTACTATGCGAATAATAATTAGCTTTCTTAGCCTTATTTTAAAATATTTACAATTTTATCTCATAAACCCCATTAATTTAATTTTTAAATAATCACCTACATACAAAATTTCCAAATTAATGTAGGCTTAGCGTTTTTAATTTAATACCCTTTTAAATTATTTTTAAGGACTATTATGTTATTATACGTAGACTCAAATACCTTGTATACTTCTATAGAATATTTTTAATACATATTATATGCTTACTAATACGATCATTTAGAATTAAAGTTTAAAGTCTGATAAATAAAAGAAAATAGAGTTGTGAAGATTTAAACACGCGAAATTTATATCATGAGACGGTCACGTTACCGACTAAACCAAATTAACAGTTGAGAAAATTTGAAAAAATTAGAATATATCGTCCATGAAACGGCAATATGTCTTAACCCACAGTGACTACATTTTACAGGAGGCAGAAAAAACTTCTTAGGCGTCTAAAAATCCTATATTTATGTTTATAATGATATTGTTTTATGTTATCTTACGTTCTGTTTTTCATATCCAAAATGAAATCATACTAAATTTTATAGTAACACAAATTTATGTGGGTTATGACATTTTGCCACTAAACAAAAATCTACCTGGGGATACGACATTATGTTTAGATTAAATATCAAATAGATAGACTTTTTTAGGGATACAATATTTTAACATTATGTGTAGTTGTAACCCACAAGTCTAAAGATAGTAAAATCTCAATTTTGTCAAATTTGTGGGTTACGACATATTGCCATTTCATGGACGATATCATTATGTTTTCACCCAAACAAACATTTTTAATGACGGATTGCATAAAGTGTACAAAAAAGTCATATTATTTTCTTCTGTAAACCTATTTTGTATAGTGGTAGGTTTATTTCAACAAAATCACTCTCAGAAAGCTGCAACCGAAGAGGGGATGGATCGACTTTGTTATTTTATTGCCCATTCGATAGACAAGGCCTGTCTCACACAGTGTGTCTGGCGAGTAAAATCCGCTCGCTATTCGATCGTGTGACGTCAGTTTCTGCAGCGCAGAAGTTTCAAAATTAGGGGTTTGCGAGGTTATGTGCGAGATGAGAGAAATACGCTAGCGAATCGCTACTCGCACGTTTCAAAATTAGAGGCCCTGAACAGAGGGCATTCCGTGCAGCAAGGGCATCTGAAAGTGGCATGGACGCACGCGTTAGCGCAAGTGCCTCAAAAATCCGTGTCAGCACCATAATCCCTCACCAAGGAGCTACGGCAGGTAAGATGAGCCTGGTTGACTTTTCGTCAGATTCTAAAGATAGGATCATACGCTTCCCGCATGTCAACAGCTTGCGTGAGTCCGTGGACGTGGAGGTACTGTATCAAAACCAGATAAAGTCCAGGGAGAGCTATTGGAGATGTAATTCCCCGTGAAAACCACCTCCCAGATGCTTCAGATGGAAACGGGACTAAAAGACCAGAGAAAGGCAGCAAGTTCCGAACAATGTCACCTCTCTGACTCCCAGGGGGCACACTATAAGACTGCATTCCCTATAATTACTGTGTGGGCTTTGCATCTTGGTGAAGAAGTAAAGGTTGTCTAGGGCCCTGTACAGTGCAATAACTGCTAATGGTTCGGCCATGTGAGGAAGGACTGCCGCACCAACCCGAGGTGTGGGTTCTGTGTGGGTGACCACGAGAGGGTCGGGTGCCAGGAAGAGAAGTGATAACCTCCGAAGTACCTCTATTGCTCAAGAACTCACTCTTCTGCCTGGCAGGGATGCTCGACCTACAAGACCTTACGGGGGGCAGAGATGGCATGAGCCTCCTAGGTTTGCGAAGGGAGGACAGATGGTCTTAGCGTAGGCTGGAAGCCCCAGGGGCACGATGTGGAACGGAGGGTAGGCATGACTCCAGCTCCAACACCAAACACTCTTTCAATATTACCTTGATATGGAGACCATCCCCTTTCCGATGGGTGAAGGCTCCCATCTAAGCTACAGTCCTGGAGCCCGCCCCAGCTGGCCCCTCCTTTCCCCAGTTGAGGTTCTGCCTGAGACCACCCTTCTTCCTTCTAATCCTTTCAAACCTACCCCCAATCCTGCATTCCCCACCCCCACCCCCACACTCTCCCAACTCCCAAACCTATTTCTCCCTCTTTCCCCACCTCCTTAAGACTACCCCACCTTGGAGGATGATGCAGCCTTGCTAGAAAATGGCAATCAGATGATCAAATAAATACTTGGATTGAATCATTGAGACTTTTCATCAGGAAGAAGGTTTAGGGTTCTCTGAAGAGCAACCGTGGCCACCTAATCATGGAGGATATTATACTTTGCCTAGTCTCCCAAGATGGCACACTCAAATAGAGGACCACTAGTGCCAAAGGAGTTTCTTGTCGCACTCTGGGACGCCAACAAAGTCGTGAGGGAAAAGGCTAAGTTTGAAAAATTCCTGGTTAAGCATCGTGTCGACGTAATTCTGTTGGGAGAAACCCACTTGCACTTCGTAATGAGATTTCGTTAGCAGAGTTAATTTGTCAATAGAGTGACTGAGTGGGGGATGTGGGCAGGGGTGGGGTGGCCATCTTAATCTGAGGGGGCCTCGACTATCACGCCATCTTCCTCCCCTTCAACACACGGAAGCATCGGCTATCCAACTGGTGACCTCTACCAGCCCATTGCACTTCATCTCCATATAATTCCCTCCTAATCATTGGTTCATTCACGCTACTGGAGTGAACATGAAGGAGTTGCCTCAAGTTATTACGCCTGTTTAAATTGGTGGTGACTTAAACGCTAAGCACACTTCGTAGATCTCTAGGATTATAGGATTTTCGTGGTGGATTGATCCGCGACATCATAGATCTACGCAGACTGGTGGCCTCCATCCGTTCTACCCCACCCACATCTCTTGCAATACCCTTTCCCTTCCGGATGTTCTCGACTTTGTTATCGCCTGGGGGCTCAGACGTCAACTGTTTCGGAAGTCTCTATTAAAGCTGGACTCGGTTCACAATTCCGTGATTCTGAACCTTGAATGCGTAACAGCCTTCATTGACCCAATCGAAAAATCTGAACGCAAGACACACTGAGACTGGGAAAAGTTCACGAATGTGGTAAAAGAGGTTGGGATCAAACCCCACGATTATACCCATCGAATGGCAGAAGAAATTGATCACGGTGTGGAATTAATAACTTCCTCCTCATCAAGAAAGTGCTAAAAGTATCGACGCCAAGGCACCATCCTAAGAGGGTGCCACGGGTTTCCCTGACAGATTATATCCTCAAGCACGTCCGGGAGAAAAATCGGCTGATAAAGTCTTGGCAAAACTCAAGGGACACGGTAGACAACGCCAATTGAGACAGTAAAGTCTATGCGATTCGCTAGATGGTCTAAGAATACTGGAACCCGGAGGAAAAGATTGAGATCCTTTGCGTACATGGCAGGTTCCTGTCTTGTGGTGGACGACGAGGAACGTTATGCGGATCCCCAAAACAAGGCTGCCTATTTTAGCAAGAAATGGGATAGCCAATGGGAAGGCCGATGCTCTCACTGAGCACTTAGAGAAGCAATTCATACTGATTGACGACCCACCGGACCTCACGAACATTGTGCACGTGGCTCAGGTCATCTGTGCTGTCTCATACAGACCCTTATATGAACCAGAATCCACATAGGCGACATAAATTTCGCATGCTTATTCTCTCTAAGATTTTGAAAAAAAAAAAAAAAAAAA
>CABFOW010002534.1:73867-98897 GCA_902141385.1 Timema californicum | reverse complement strand
AAAACTCTTCTTTAAAATGTTCTAACTAATTAAGCTGTTAAAGTCAGACACCTTAGCTCAGTCGGTAGCACGGCTGCCAATTGAGCTAAGGGTCCCGGATTTGATTCTTGGCATGGCCCAAAAGATTGCCATTGGAGAAATGTGGGTTTTTCCTTTTTACACTTATCACCACGTCTTACTACATGTTCAGGTCGTGCGCACATTTGGTTACTATTATAATGGGGTAGGGATGAGGAAGGAAGCCTTTTAGAGGTAATATACCCATATTTGCGTGGAAGGATAGTGGGAAACCATTTAGGAAAAACCTCCATAAGTACATCAGACCCGAATATCCCAGTCATCAGCAGGCCAGTCCAAAATAAAAGTGACACCTTAGACCATTCTTCCACTTAATTGGGGTTCATAAGGATTAATTAACGGCTGGGGGCTGGGTGTTGTGTCTGTTCTAGATTTAAGTTTGTTTATAAGTTGTGTGCTGATATAATCAGTCACTTTAGGGAGTGCACTTTAAATACCTAGGTAGTTTTTCACTTAGACTGGAGCGTTTTACAGTTTTTATAAAATGCGATTGCAAAATGAAATATGAACGATGACCGATGGTTGATGCCACTTGGAATGATACGACATGAAATATGTAAGTAATGTTTGTGTGTGCTACTGTACAATACTAGATGTATTATATGATTAATTGTCAGAACTGTTCGTTATTAAGGCAGTAAGTCGATTAAAGAGCTGATATTGGATTGCACTCAATGAATAAATGTGTAGCGATTAACTCTAATCGATGATTAATTGATTTCAAATCACACTAGTGCCTGAGTTGTAAAGGTAAAGCGTTCCAAATAACTTTATTTAAATTGATTGTTGTAGAGCAGCAAGAAATAAACGTATGGTACCAACATTTATTCCAGCAGGAATAATAGATGTAGCTTTGATTCCAAAAATGTGGCACCAACCTGAACACCAAGCCGGCACACCACATTAAACTCGTCACCACGGGCGTAGTTTGACAACACAAAAGCTGAATTTAAGATAATAATATTTAGCACCGCGTCTTACTACCCGTTCGGGTTATACGCTTTAAATACTAATTACTCTAATGGATTAGGACTTGGGAAGGTTGAATTAGAGGGAGTGAACCCGCATATGCGTGGAGGGAGAGTGGAAAACCATTTAGGAAAAACCACCCCCAGTTCACCCGACCAAGATTCGAACCTCGATCTCCCCGTCGTCAGCAGTCAAGCTTCAACACGACAAGCGCGTTAGCCAACTACGCCACCGAGGCGTGTAAAAACCACCCCAGTTCATCCGACCGAGATTCGAACCTCGATCTCCCCGTCGTCAGCAGTAGAGCTCAACACGACACGCGCGTTAGCCAACTACGCCACCGAGGCGGGTCTGAATTTAAGGAACATATGAGCACAAACGTAGCACAATCGATCGTTTGAATTTGAATATATATGGAGAATGTGGTGGTCCAGCTTGATGAACGTAGTGATGGTCCGTGTTAGATCGACATACATGTGTGGATTAACGTTCTCTACGATGACATTCATCAGTAAAAATATCGAACTAGATTTATTATCACCAAGTCTTACTAGTTGTTCAAACCAGCCCCA
The DNA here is from genome assembly GCA_902141385.1 of Timema californicum. NCBI lineage: Eukaryota > Metazoa > Arthropoda > Insecta > Phasmatodea > Timematidae > Timema > Timema californicum. Next base: position 97,278 of record CABFOW010002534.1, on the reverse strand, counting down.
TGGTGTAGTGGTCAGTGCACGTGGCTACTGGCCTAGGGGTCCCGGGTTCGTTTCCCGACTGGTACCTCGGGTATTTCTATCGAAAGGGGAACCACCTCAACGATAGCAGGGATTGGCTAGTTAGGCTTAATTTAGGTTTAAGAGATTATACTAATTCCACACCCTGATATTCACTATCATCATCATACCATCTAATCGGAACATGGAAAGAGCCTCCACGGAAAGGAGGTACGATTAGTACATTCGACCGTCTGCTGGGCAACGGTACATTAGTACTGACTTATCTTTACACTAACTTAGCTACGAGTGATGTAGCCCAGACGCGCAATATATTATAATATACTCATTGTTCAGGTTATACGCATAATATATAATTACTCTAATGGAGTAGGGATGAGTCAGGAAGCATTATATAGGTAATCCACCTGCATTTGCGTGAGAAAAGGGTAAGAAACTATTTAGAAAACATCATTCTCAATAGGTCTGACAGAGATTCGAGCCCCGATCATTCCACCATCAGCAAGCCAGTCTAACACAAGATTGACGCCTTAGACCATTCGGCCACTGAAGCGGGTGCACTCAAATTGTTTATGTCAATTTGGAAGTGGAGCTAAGACGTGCACCGAGTTAAGGCATTCGGCCAATGTTTCTGAAACCGGTAAGAAAACAATAGTGTACAATATTACATTCAATTGTTTTACATTTTCAAACTGAACAGCTTTCATCATTTGCCTTTGAGGAGGTTTTAAATGTCCGATTGAGTAACATAATTTCTCAATTTTTACATGGTGTGTTGAATTTCACTTCTCATTAATAACAACCGTGGTTATAATGGAAAATATGTTGCCCACTTATGGCCCTGTTTATAAGTCTGAATGGTTGCCTGTATATAGGGCGAGAAAGAGAATTGAGAGGTGGGACTGTAGCAGCTATTAGCGTGTTTTACAAGTCTGACTGGTTGCCTACATATCGGGCGCGAGAGAGAGGGTTGAGAGGGTGATTAGCAGCTCTAGCTTAATTCTTAGCACCATCTATTGAGTTAATACCGAGACACAAGCTCTATTAGGGTTCTGGTAGAAAGAGTATTTTAGAAAATACAAACTTGTATGTGTTCAAAATTGACCAACGTTTTACTATATTATTAGTATTATTGGTGACCTGGCGGTCTAGGGGTAGGGTGTCAGACTTCTATGCTAGCGGCCGGGGTTCAATCCTCGGTCCCCGCAAAGATTTATCTGATTACCAAACCCTTCCTTCACCTCTGACATACATCTTGTGAATGTGAGGAATGCCAGGCCTCCACCGAGGTTCGGATTCCACGTTAAACTGTAGGTCCTTCATTTCATCTCACAATCACCCTACCACTACACATTAGCGTAAGTGCGTATAACCCGAACGGGTAGTAAGACGCGGTGCTATTAATAATAATTAGTATAATTTTTTATGTAGCGATATTATATATTTAAATTTACGTATGGTGTCCATAGATTGATGTAAGAATGAAGGAAGATTACTTTAGTAGCTTTTGTAACTGTCAAAAGCCCTTCTTATATTAATTTGACTGTAGCTATCTTCATCAATCAGTAAGCTCATGCTCTCCCTTCTACGCTTGGAATTTGTATTGATAGCTGCAACGGTTATTTTTAATAAACACAAAGAAGTTGTAAAACATAGTGATTGTTGGTTCCCTATATTGCTATAACTCATATGAAGTAAAGTGTAATTTTTAAAGGAAGCTCTTACAGCTAGAAAACCTACTAGATTTACTCTCACGTATTCATACGTCAAGTCTGTTTTTAAACTGTAGCTTTTGACAGATATCAATAATTATAAAAATGAATACAAATAATATATTGTCAATGTTGTGTGCAAAAAAGGTTTGTATTTTTTAAAAGATTCTTTCTAACAAAATCATATGTTAGTAATGTGTGATTTCAGTGGACTTTTTCACCACGTCTTACAACCCATCCGGATTATCCGTATATTTACATTAATGGGATAGGTATGAGGAAGGTAGAGTTTAGAGTAAATGCAACTACATTTCCATGTAGAAAGAGAGAAAGAATGGGAAAACGTTTAATATCAAACCAGTTAGTGTCATAATAAACACCTCGGTACACTCAACCAAAATCTGACCTTGCTGTCATCGTGCAGACCAGACAAGACGCCTTTGTCCGCGTGCCCATTTGTGCGGGTACTAAATCGCACTAAAAAGAAAGAAGGTGCTAAAACGCATTATCATGCCGAAAAGAAGAAAAAGGTCGCTAGAGGTCGACGCCGTTAAGTTGGTAAGCTTGTCGCAGCCAAGGCCCAACAGGAACAAAGTTGAAACAAATAAAACAAGGAAAAGAACACGGCGTGTGTTGCATAAATTGAACGTTTAGTTCAGCGAGGATAACTCACGGACCGGTCTCGTCTGGATCAGAATACAAAGCACGCAGTGAGAACTTGGAACATAATCTAGATTGAATCTTCTGAAAAAAAAGTTTGTGGCAGGAGATTTATATAGAGATGATGATCAAGAGACAAGTTCACTGTAGTAATCTTCCCTCCCTCATTTCTCTCTCGTTCTATCTATCTCTCTCGAGATGTTTATCAAAATAAGGGCATATTCTGTATAAAACTGTAAGTGAAATATTGATTAGTATTATCATGTCATCAGGTTGCGATAATTAAAGAGGTTTTCATTATTATTTTGAATAAACAATTAATATTTTTTTCCCGATATCCTGTTCTCCTTCCAGATCATTCTCAGCACCGTATATAACCATTGTATTTAGCTGTCACGAGGAGAAACAGGATTAGGAATGAAGTTATCCGGGCAAGAGTGGGAGTACATGAGATAGTATAGGAAGCAAGGCTGAGATGGTATCTAGTAATGTGATGAGGATGAAAAAAGAGAGAATACCAAAGAGGACATGATGATGTAGGATAAAAACAACGCCTGGGAGACCAAGAAAGAGATAGAAGACAAAGGTAACTGAGTGTGTAAGTGAGAAGAGAAGAATGGACGCATTTAAAGAAGCAAGATTGGTGGCATTTTACTAAAGTGACCCGACCACAAACTGGAAACAGTTGATGATGATGATGATGATGATAATGATAAATTACTATTTTCGAAATTGAGAATTGACTTACATACTTTTTTTTACTGTAGTCCCTACAGCCGAAATATTAAAAAGTAATTAAACATCTAAACTAAAATTGTTGCGCCTCAGCAAGCAATGCCATAAACTGAAATTTTAATATCATAAGGAAAACAGTTTTTTTATTCGGTTTTGCGCATACATTTGCATATTAGAATAAAAGAGAATAGTTTTGTAATATTTTGACCTCTATTTTGTCGGTTGACCTTACAGTTAAAGAGTGGGTTAGTATCCCGGTTCTTTCTTTCTAACCGGCCCCGTGATGTAGTGGTCAGTGCACCTGGCTAGGAGCCTAGTGGTCCCAGGCTCGAATCTCGGCTGATACCTTGGGTATTTTTTCCCGAAAGGGGAATTACCTCAAAGGTCACCAGGGTTTGATTAGTTAGGCTTAAGTTAGGTTTAAGTGTTTCCACTGGAACTGTCTGGTACTCACTGTCACCCTCATCTCATCTCATCGGGACAAGGAAAGAGCCTCAACGGAAAGTATGTACGATTAGTACATTCAGGCGTCTCTTGAGCAACGGTACAATAGTACTGGCTAATCTTTCCGACACTGGGCTAGGAATGATGTAGACCAGATGCGCAATATTATCTTTCTTTCTGAATCAATACAATAAAAATAAAAACTTTCTTTTAGTTATTTTAACCTTGCTCACCTCAATATAAAGGTTAGGATTAACTGTTAATCAACGTTAACAAATCAAAAGCTTTCTAACAAAAAAAAAGTGTTATTTGTTCACTATTAGAAAGTAATGTAAGGTCCATGTCCGTAGCTAGACAAGCTTGCCAATATTAATTTATACTTCTAATCCTTAAGGATATTCTATATTTGAAAAAATATCGAATTCTAAATTTAAATACTTAAAAAAAATCAAATTAAATTAGTTTTAGAGCTCTAATACTGTTTATTGGGGATTCATAACCAAAATAATTTATGGTATGAAACTAACAACCAGGCCCCAGACCAGTAATTTAATAGGGCCTATCTGAACGTATGAATGGATTACCAGAAAGAATTTTAACATTTAGCGACTATCTCTATTTACTATTATTCCATTATGTTTATTATTTCCTCTTATGTCCATAATTTTTTCCAAGACTCGGATTTGAATGAGAGATTTGGAATTTATAGTCAAAGTGGAGATTCTGTTTTTAAAATAGTGGAGTGCACCCAACTCTAATTTATATCAGCCTATGCGTGGTAGGTGTGTGTGTGTGTGTGTATATATATATCTTAATACCTATATAGGCTATACTCATACATTAATTAGGTTGATGGAATAGGGAAGAGGAAGATAAGGCTATAGAAGAAATGCACCCTAATTTGTGCGTATGTAGAGTGGGGAAACGTTTAGAGAAAACCAACCTCTGTACACCTGACTGGGATTCGAACCCTGATCTTTCCATAACCGGCTATCAACGAGAGTGACGCGAACCACTAATGCGGGTATTGTGCGCTGATAAAAGTGTATCACAAAGCCTAACCAACAGTCAGATTTTTAATCTGACGTTATCACACTTGGCTTTAATTATTATTTTTTAGCTGGTTGTTCCATTGGTGACCAGACTCAAGACTGTTAGAGCAAGCCATCTTAAGCTTGTTTGTTTGTTCGCGTTATCATTAACTGTGAAAGGTACATGGTGTGTGCTGTAGGTAGTGTGTCTTGTCGAGGTGTCACATTGTGTGTGTGTGTGTGTGTGTGTGAGTGAGTGAGAGAGAGTGGGAGAGGTAGGTAGGTGTGCGGAGACAATAGCTTGTTAAGAATCCACGGCTCCTGCTCTCTAGCAGCCCGACATTCAATTGTCTGCGGGCACCCACGATGTACACCGTGTCGCGGTATGCTCGGGGGTTCTCAACAAGTGGGCACTACGATGAGAGAATCTTTACTGTGATTTTTTCCATTCGATCTATAATCCAATATGTTAAAACATGCTTCTAGTAAATTAAACAAACCAAAAGTATCACATTCATATAGATACGATATTAACTTTTTTTTATGTGACTCATTTTACTATTCGTCCGGGTTCTCCGTAAACGTACTATAATGCGGTAGGGGTTAGGATTAGATTATTTATAGTACGTTTATCCACATTAACGTGAAGAGATTTTGGGAAAGTCACAAAGAATAAAGTAATTAAATCAACCGAAAGTTGAACCTTCCTGTCACTGGAAATCTGGTATATTGTGAGTATTACGCCTATGATCGCGTGACCACCGAAGTGAGTCTTACGTAAACTAGAACTATTACAAAAAATAGATTTTCTGACTCCATGTGGGAAGAGCACTAGACCGATATGAGACTTTACAAGGTCAAGGAAGTCCTAGGAGTCCGTTAGAGCTTATAAAATACTTTATATATAGATTTTTTTTAGCGCCGCGTCTTACTACCTGTTCTGGTTGTACGCATATATATGATAATTACTAAAATGGGATAGGGATAAGGAAGGTTACATTTATAAGAAGTGTACACACATTTGCGGGACGGGAGATTGGAAAAACATGTTGGAAAAACCCCTCGGTACACCCAACCGAGACTAGAACCTAGATTTACCCACCATAGACAGTCTAGTCTACTGCAAGAGTAGCACCTTGGGCCAAGCGGCCACTGACGTGGGTCTAAACGATGTCATCAAGTGAAAATACACACTCATACACCCGACAGTCGGCCATTAGACATCACGTCATAAGAATTACAGGCTTTTGTTGGTGGTAATTAGTTCTCCCAAAATGAATCAACGTCAAATAGTTTTTATTAATAAACAAATATCAATACAGAAACAGTAGAGTTTTACGAAACATATTGGATCAAGGAATATGGATATAAAATGTAAACATCTGATTGAAAATCTAGTCAAATTATGTTATAGTTTTACTAAAATAATAATAGCGTACATATTTAAGTGGGGGTGTAGATAAGATTAAATTCCGTGCTGGTGGTTGATAAGAGCGGAGGGTAGAACTGAGAGCTCAACTGAACCTTAAACATTGTGGTGTAAACATGTCTTTGGAAATGAGGAATGATTCACGACGTCACATGTCATGAAAATAGCCGGCTACTTAAGACACAAAATATATTATTGGACAGATTGACTTAGACGACCACTTACTTTTTATGTATAAAAAACCATATAAATGTGTAAGCAATATTATAATTTAAGACTTTACTTACACCCATTACTGTTTCCAGCCTATGGCCTGGGTCAATTTGCCATCCAAGCCATACATTTTCCACAACCGGCTGGCCAGGCCTGTCGTAGCTTCATACGCTTATAATTTAAATTGAGACTAGACAGGCACAACATCCAGTCCACGGCCGTTAATTTATCAATGTGAAAGGAAATGGTAAGACCACATTTTACCAATTATACATTTTTTTTCGGCCTTGTCGGGAATCGAACCCGGGACTCTTAGCTCAGTAACCAGACACGCTACCGACCGAGCTTAGGTGTATAATTTTAGACTGAATAATATAATATATTTAGTAGATGCCATTAAAATGTGCCATTTAATTAGATATATTGTAAGATGAAATATCTATAAAGGAACATAAAATAACCCTCTAAACATAACTACTCTTACACTAGGAGCAGCTCCTGTCCTCGCCAATAACCCTCCAAACATAACTACTCTTACACAAGGAGCAGCTCCTGTCCTCGCCAATAAACCTCCAAACATAACTACTCTTACACAAGGAGCAGCTCCTGTCCTCGCCAATAACCCTCCAAACATAACTACTCTTACACTAGGAGCAGCTCCTGTACTCGCCAATAACCCTCCAAACATAACTACTCTTACACTAGGAGCAGCTCCTGTCCTCGCCAATAACCCTCCAAACATAACTACTCTTACACTAGGAGCAGCTCCTGTCCTCGCCAATAACCCTCCAAACATAACTACTCTTACACTAGGAGCAGCTCCTGTCCTCGCCAATAACCCTCCAAACATAACTACTCTTACACTAGGAGCAGCTCCTGTCCTCGCCAATAACCCTCCAAACATAACTACTCTTACACTAGGAGCAGCTCCTGTCCTCGCCAATAACCCTCCAAACATAACTACTCTTACACTAGGAGCAGCTCCTGTCCTCGCCAATAACCCTCCAAACATAACTACTCTTACACTAGGAGCAGCTCCTGTCCTCGCCAATAACCCTCCAAACATAACTACTCTTACACTAGGAGCAGCTCCTGTCCTCGCCAATAACCCTCCAAACATAACTACTCTTACACTAGGAGCAGCTCCTGTCCTCGCCAATAACCCTCCAAACATAACTACTCTTACACTAGGAGCAGCTCCTGTCCTCGCCAATAACCCTCCAAACATAACTACTCTTACACTAGGAGCAGCTCCTGTCCTCGCCAATAACCCTCCAAACATAACTACTCTTACACTAGGAGCAGCTCCTGTCCTCGCCAATAACCCTCCAAACATAACTACTCTTACACTAGGAGCAGCTCCTGTCCTCGCCAATAAACCTCCAAACATAACTACTCTTACACTAGGAGCAGCTCCTGTCCTCGCCAATAAACCTCGCTCTCCTGCCTGAAATAACCCTCCAAACATAACTACTCTTACACTAGGAGCAGCTCCTGTCCTCGCCAATAAACCTCCAAACATAACTACTCTTACACTAGGAGCAGCTCCTGTCCTCGCCAATAAACCTCGCTATCGGAAAGTTAAACGCTCTTTCATTCAACCTCCAGAACACGTTCTTAACCTTGAACCCCAATTTATATTTAGTCTTTGAGTCAAAACTCGTATTAGTTGTTTTTCTCTGCTGCAGTAGCTGAATAGGAATATCAGTATGATTCTTGCAAAACTCCCTTGGAAAAGATAATCAAGCTTCTTTTTATATGCACCACAGTTCCGAGCTATTAATATTTAATCACACGCGTAGTATAGGGCTGAATTTAGAGGAAATATACCCGCATTTGTGTGGAGGGATATCGGAGAACCATGAAAGAAAATATACGGCTGGAATTAGAGTACATCGGCACTGGCAATTACGATTAGACCATCCTGATGTCTTGATCCGTATGACCAATAGATGCGGGTATACGTTTATTACTTACTATACTGCGAGCAAGCAAATAAAGCCATAAAACAGTCCTTACATTTTATTGAAAGTTCTGACTATACACGGAATTAGAAACAGTATTGCTCATATTTGTATAGGGTCAATATTGCACAGTGGCACATATGTAATTTATGTGAGTCGATAACTACATGCATGTGTCATTCCAAGTGACATTCCTCATCAGTCAATGCTCACCATTTCACATTTCATTTTAGACTTCCTTAGAATAAAGAAAATAATAATGTGTTAAAAAATATATACATAAAATAGATACATTGTCATGGGCAAGTGGAAAGCAGGATGAATAATTCTAGAAATTAAAGGTTAGAGGTTTGAATAATTCAAGTCATATTTATTACGAAATTTTAGATTATACCACACAATGTTACATTGTGTAGTTTGTGAAATTAACAGAGAATGTGAGATAATTATGTTGATACATCAAGGTAGGCGCCAAATTGTTTAAGACATCAATCTTACAATGGACTGGACGTGGAGGTTGGGGTTGGAATCCCGGCTGGGCGTATTGAAAGAAGTTTTCCTAAATAGGTTTATACTATATCTCCACTCAAATGTGGGTATATTTCCTCTAAATTCAACCCTTTTCACACCTGAAACATTAACGTAATTAATAGGCTAATTATCCGGAAAAACCAAACGGTTAGTAAGACGTGGTGCTAATAATAACAACAACAACAGCGAAAATTTAAATAATGTAGACCACTTCTGAATCAAGAGATTCGTGATATTAAATAATGTCTGATTTATTTTATTTCGTGATTCTATAGTTCCTTTTCAACCTATTAAAAAAATATTTCGATAGTATAAATTGGGGAAAATTACTTAAGATAATGAAATAGATAGATTTAAAACAGCGATATAAAAATAATATTTAACCTATACACAAATAAAACTGTTCAAATTCAGGTAAAATAAAATGATGTAGGGATTGCAAAAACTCATAAAGGAGTTAAGACAAGGATGGAATTTATCACCGACATTGTTCAACATTAATTATATTTAAGAATCAAATAGCCGAAGCTATTATTTATGCTTTTAGTGAGGATAATTCCATGATATAATATTCTGAAAATTGAAAAATGACATCTGGACACGGGATTGGACCCGGAACCTTTGGCTTAGTACGCCAATGCTCTAACCACTAAACTATCCAGGAATCATCCCGTGCCCAGTGTCATTCTTCATTCATATTTTAAGGCAGTCTGTGATGGACGTGCGAAAATAGTCGGCTACAAATGTGTGATTTTATTAAGATCACGAGCTATCAGATAACGCAGCCACCTTCGACTCGGTAGTTGGTTTAATGCTGCCATCTGATAGTTAATGATCTTAATAAAATCACACATTTGTAACCGACGATTTTCGCACGTCCATCACAGACTCTGCCTTAAAATATGAGTGAAGAATGACCCTGGGCACGGGACGATTCCTGGATAGCTCAGTGGTTAGGGCTTTGGCGTACTAAGCCAAAGGTCCCGGGTTCGATTTCCGTGTCTAGGTGTCAATTTTCAATTTTCAGAATATTAATTATATTGAAAAAGCTATGTAAGAATGTCAGGAGAGGTGTGTGAAGGCAGTAAAATAACAAAAGAAGGAACATACAGATGATATTGCGGCTTTGGCAAATAGTGAATAGAGTCAACAAACTACCCTGGATGGAATAGGTAGTATATTACAATATGAAATAAAACAGAAGTGATGCTGTTGAGCAAACAACATAGGGCCATAAATATTGCAATAGATAGGAAACAACTGAAACTAATAACGTTACCTACTTAGGGAATAAAATTACAGAAGACGGAAGAAGTCAAACCGATATTAATAGAAAAATATCCCAAGAAAAGTAGCTTTCAATAAGAAAATACAACTGCCAACATTAAAAAATATCAATATTAACGCCAGGAAAAAAATTGTATAAAGTTTTATATGGACTAGAGTGTTGTGTGAGTCAGAAACATGAACTACTCTTAAAGGAAAATAATTCAAGCACATTGTGTTCGAGATGAGTATTAAATATGGATCGGACAAATATTTGGAAGGAGAAATGAAAGTAAAAAGGGGGGAAGGACAGCTGAAATTGGAATAGGCCTATATCATGCAGATTATGCTTGTGGTCCAAGGAGCTACATTAAAATGAAGAGAATGGCAGAGTAGAGAAGAACGGAAGAAAAGAGTGAGTGCCAACCAATCACAAGATTAAAGATATGAAGTAGAAGACGGCTTAGTCAAGGAATTATTTTAAAATGTTTGGTAACTCCATTTGCCATTAACGATTGCCATGATATATTACACTAGCATTTTGCCCACGGCCTCACTCGCATTAAACAATACATCAAAACATTAGACAACTTCAAATGATAGATAGGAATGAAACTTACTAGAGAGAAGTGTTTTATGGGATCAAGAAGATGCACGAATAAACACTGACGCACCCCATTTCCTCCCCCTCAACAACCCTGTTCATGTCCCTGGCCATATTATGTACCCGCAATACCAGCCACTACGAATGTTCACTGCCTACACCTGGTTTTATTGTTACTAGTTTCCTCGATGATAGGATAGCGCGTTGGTATTTAGATTACCATGGTTCCCTGAAAAATAAGGAGTACAACAAAAGAAATCCAGTCTAGATCTGATGGGTGCTTTTTTGAGTTTACTCGCAACAAATAAACAAACAATAAGACATTTTAAAAATGGATTATTTGGTATCCGTAATATTTATACTGCCCAGAAAAAGGAAAAACGCCACAAAATTAGATTGTGCATAAATACCTTGGAGTTTCATTTGCTTTATTATCAAAGAAGCAAAACTAAATATACACAATTTACACGCAAGCCCATAAATAACGGAAAAAAACCTAAATTTAAGAAGAAAATGTAAGTACACTAAAAATATCTTTCTTATGAGAAGGCACTGTTGCAATGAACAGTAAAATTAAATTAAATATTACTTTTATAGAAGAATTTAGTTTACATTTTCCTACTTATTTAGTGGCATTAGGATTTCAAAATTTCATTGCCAAACTTACAAAACGTAAGCCACCTATCTCTATCTTGAGCTAGTTCCATCCAGTCCATCTTATTACACCCTACCCCCATCTTGAGCTAGTTCTATCCAGTCCACCTCACTACAACCTATCTCTATCTTGAGCTAGTTCTATACAGTACCACTCATTACACCCCTTCTCTATCTTGAGCTAGTTCTATCCAGTCCACCTCACTACAACCTATCTCTATCTTGAGCTAGTTCCATCCAGTCCATCTTATTACACCCTATCTCTATCTTGAGCTAGTTTCATCCAGTCCATCTTATTACACCCTATCTCTATCTTGAGCTAGTTCCATCCAGTCCATCTTATTACACCCTATCTCTATCTTGAGCTAGTTCCATCCAGTCCATCTTATTACACCCTATCTCTATCTTGAGCTAGTTCCATCCAGTCCATCTTATTACACCCTATCTCTATCTTGAGCTAGTTCCATCCAGTCCATCTTATTACACCCTATTCCTATCTTGAGCTAGTTCCATCCAGTCCATCTTATTACACCCTATTCCTATCTTGAGCTAGTTCTATCCAGTCCACCTTATAACATCCTATCCTTATCTAGAGCTAGTTCTATTCAGTACACCTCACTATCTTTTTCAGGTACATTGTGATGCTATCCTCCAATTGGCGTTTAAGTATTCTCTAATGATCTCTTCCCATTGTATTTGCCAGCCAATACTTTTAACATGGTTCTAAATTCTCCAGTTTACATTTTCTGCACATATTATAATCTCAACAGTTTTCGAATATTTCTCATGAGCAGAGTGGCATTTGAACAAAAACTTTTTAAATGAATATGAAGAGACTTGGTCAAATACCACTATGCTCATGAGAAGTATTCAAGAACAGTTATTATTATTATTAGCACCGCGTCTTACTACCGTTCGGGTTGTACGCACTTACGCTAATGTGTAATGGTAGGGTGATTGTGAGATGAAATGGAGGACCTACAGTTTAACGTGGAATCCGAACCACGGTGGAGGCCTGGCATTCCCCACATTCACAAGATGTCTTGTCAGAGGTGAAGGAGGGGTTTGGTAATCAGATAAATCTTTGCCGGGACCGAGGATTGAACCCCGGTTGCCAGTATAGAAGTCTGACACCTTACCCCTAGACCACCAGGTCACCGACTTCAGAGTTAAAAAAAAAATGATGATCCTCAGATGTATAGGTGATATTAAATCCACTTTATGTAGAAATATAGTTTGGAGATAAGAAAACAATGCTTCATGACGACATGTTCTCAGATCATTGGCATAAGGAATATAGTATTTTGAAAATTATTTTACCTATCAGATAGATATTAATTTTTTCATCCCTTGGGGCTAAACCAGAGTCCCCAGGCATTGTAGTCTTTATCTCCCAGTGCTCCGCCATGAGGTCGGGCGACTAGTATTGAGGGGTCGAGGACAGGAAGCTGTAGGGAATGAGGAAATACCAGTCTAGTCCCGTACACCTTGGAACGCTGTGTTCTAAAGTGTTAGAATGTAGAGATAAAAACTTTGTTTTACAACAGCTTATCACAGGGTGTTTCCTCAAAATGTATCTCTTGAGAACAGTCAGTGTTGCCATTTGAACACGATGCCATGTGAACGTTCGGATAGCGACACCACGACTACAGTTCAATCTTAACGTGAAGATCCTTGGAAAAAAACTACAAATCTTCTTTCATGTATTCATATATCAAGTCAATGTGAGTCGCAGTTGTCACCTTTAATATATAGATATATAATACCACCCGCTTTGGTAGTCACGTGGTCTAAGCCCTAAGACGTCATTCTCACGATGGACTGGACTGCCAATGACCGGGATATCGGAGTTCAAATTCCCGTCAGGTGTATTATTTTATATATTTGAGATATATAATGTGCACTTTCTGAACAGACCGATTTTATCAGAACACGAGAATTTCTATGAGCGAGAGCGAAAGAACTACAAATTTGGCCACGAAAGTTATTTTCACAAATCTTCCAGTTTTTTTTCCACAGTCAACATGGGACCAACGGCTTTACATACCCTCCGAAGGAAGTTGTGCTACAGATTTTATCACTCAAAAAAACCATCGACCCCGTTTGAGTTTGAACCCACGAACATTGGATCCTGAGGCGAGCATTTTACCCCAACCTTGTCGAGTATACCGAGGGTGGTTTTTACTAAATGGGTTTCCATTCTCCCTCCATGAAACTGTGGGTACACTTCCTCTAAATTCAACATTCCTCATCCATAACATATTAGAGTAATTAATAGACCTACAAGTGAGTACAGCCCAAACGAGCAATAAGACGTGGTACTAAAAGCTTTATAACCTGTAAAATATCACCAATAAAATAGTAAAATGTCATCAATTTTGACAGAAACAAATAAATTTGTGTTTAATAAGAAGCCCTTGCTATTAAAATTGGAGTGTACGTAGTTATAGTCTGTTTTCCGCAGGAAGTGCTGTTACTTTTGACTTATAGTACCAATTTGGACATCTTTGAGAATAATATGGTAAACAGTATATTTAATTTTACACCTATAAAATGTTCTTTCAATGGCGACCAGACTATGTGTCCAATTTAAAGTAAGATTTTTATAGTAAAAACCTTTTATGTTTTATTTATTTGAAAGTCGACCTCGGTGGTCATGAGGTAAAATGCTCGACACCAGAAAATGAAACACTTAGCTGAACAAATGAATTGACAAGAAAATATAATATTTTGAAGAGCTATCAACGAAAATATCTGTTAAACTTTTTTTTAAGTTGTAGTGGGGAATGCCAGGCCACCACCGTGGTTCGGATTCCACGTTAAACTGTAGGTCCTCCATTTCATCTCACATCACACTACCATTACACATTAGCGTAAGTTCGTATAACCCGAACGGGTAGTAAGACGCGGTGCTAATATTAATTTAAAGTTGTAGTCTAGTCCAACATCTTAGCTAAGTCAGTGGTGGGTGTCTCTACTGAGCTAAGGGTCCTGGGTTCGTTTCTTGGCAATGCAACATGTTTTTCATTGATTAAATTAGAATTTCCTCTTTCGCAGTGATAAATTAACGCCCGGAAGCTGGATGTTGTGTCTGTTCTAGATTTAAGTTGGTTTATAAGTTATGTGATGACATAATTAGTCGGTTTAGAATGTCCACGTTAATCACCCCAAAAAAATTTAAAAAAAGAGTGTACATTTATTTTGTCGTCTCTTGAAAGGGGACGCTGAAGATGATAAAATAATTCTTAATATTATATATTCTCGTATTTATACCCCCTCAGGGATATTCAGTTAATATTAGTGTGGGGTAGGGATGATAAAGGTAGAATGTTAACGAAATGTACCGGTATTTGGATCCCGGCCATCCCGTCACCGACAAATCACACTGGCGCTTTGTATTTTTGCCCATCAGTGCGGGTCTTTCATCATAAACGACAAAGTTGGCATCGAACAAAACAGACTCGGTTATCTATGTATTGAATAAGGTACACAGCTACGCCCAAAATTCTTGATCATTTAAAAAATAACCTGTACATAATAAAACCAATAGAAAAAATGTATTAGTAAGTTTTAGTAGCCCAATTTAAGGAGTCAACTAGGAAAAGGTAGTTATGGTATAAATGCACCCACATTAGCGTGGAAAAGTTACGTAAAAACCATTGGCGAAAAAAAATCCGACCTGCCCATCTATGACAATCCAGCCAATTAAAAAAATATCTCTTTTACACCAAGTATTACTACCCGTTAGTGCTATACGCATATATCTATTAACTAAGCCAATGTGTTAGGGATGAGAAGGTTGAATTTAGAAGGAATTGTAGGCACATTTGTGTGGAAGGAGAGTGTAAAACAATTTAAGAAAAAACATCCTTAGTAGACCTGACCAGGATTCGAACTCCAATCCAGGCCAATCTATTTCGAGAGTGACGACTTAAGACCATCCGGTCACTGAAGCGGGTCAGTCTATTTCAAGCCCAACGCTTTGTGTCGCGTGTCCACCAGCGCGGGGAACCATTTAAATTGCCTTTATTGAGGTCATAATGAGACCAGCGCTATAATATTTATTTTTTGCATGGGCTGTACTAAAGTTCACTGACTGCGGAGAGTTTGTTCTTAAGGTCGCTAGGCAAATTAAAGTGGGGCCCTTTCCGCCTGATCTCTACTGCTACGAATGATACATAAAGTGTCGGCTTGCCTTCACTGGTGACTTCATATATTATTTTAGATAGTGGAACAAAGTACCTCGTTAGAGAGAATGTCACATTATGCAAGACCACAAGCTGTATAATTATTGTGGTTGTCTATATACATACCAACATCACAAGGATAACTTTATGACAGGGAGAGGAGAGTTGGTATTCGTGTTAGTCATCGTTTGCCCACGTCCAAATACGCCCTGGGTCGAATTAGCGTGTCAAAACTCATTAAGACTGTTTAAAATAGAAAATTAAAGTATTTTATGCGCTCCGCACATACGAGCGATGTTTTCGTGCATAACTCCACACTGAATTATTTACAAATCAACTATTACCACATGATCGACCAACTATCATGACGACTATTGGCAAAATAAGTAGCTAGCACGTAAACTTGAGTGTAATTTGGTAGTAGCGCAGGTTATAATTATCAGTGATATATGTTGTTTTAAATTAGCAAATTTGAATAGTAATTTCCCTATATATAAATAAAAGTGAAACAAAATATTTTTGTTTTTGGGTGACCTGGCGGTCTAGGGGTAAGGTGTCAGACTTCTGTGCTGACGACCGGGGTTCAATCTACAGATTTATCTGATAACCAAACCCTTCCTTCACCTCTGGCAAGACATCTTGTGAATGTGGGGAATGCCAGGCCTCCACCGTGGTTCGGATTCCACGTTAAATTGTAGGTCCTTCATTTCATCTCACAATCACCCTACCATTACACATTAGCGTAAGTGCGTATAACCCGAACAGGTAGTAAGACGCGGTGATAATAATAATAATAATAATAATAATAATAATTTTTGTTTTATCTACGCTCTTTCTCAGTCAACTGTTGCCAAATCTCCTCGTTCTCATGTCGTGGAGGTGGTATGGCGGGGTAAGTAGAAGTTACCGGCAACGTCGACTAACAAGCGTTGCGAAACTTGTCTTATATTTAAGGGAACCTTTATCACACAAAAACGAAAAAAATGACAAAAATGTTTTCTAATAGTAACAATGCAATTCCCTCAGCGATGATATCCAGTGTAGTTTGATAAAAGGAGTTTTAATTAAATGTGTTTTATGTGTATATAATAATTACAATTGAAACATTATCAGTTATTTAAAATTTTACTATACACTTTTAATTTATAAATATAAAAACAGTTCTCTGGGCGTAGTTAAATACATGTTTGTAATCCTTAGCTAATCGCAAAACAAGGATGAACAAAATAGCTTGGTGAAAGCTCGTAATAGCTAACCGCTGGTTATTTCATGATAGTTGCCCCGATTGTTTGAATATACATTTCTCTTCCAAATTAAGTAAGAAAATATCGCACATGTGTACGGGGGATTATGTGGAATATCAACTATCAACGGTGAATTCGAATAATACTGCAAGCTACAGTCCGGTTAGGAAGAATCTTATCGGACAGCTAGAAACTTTACTAGATCAACTTTATCAATTCATCTAATCTGCAGCTGCCGATTTTGATAGATAGTATCATTATAGGCCTACATATATAATAACACTAATCTTATAGTAAATTATTTTCAATTTTAGCAGCAACAAAATATTTTTATTTTCTAAAAAGTAATTCCGATTAAAATAAATCTGTAAATGTGATTCAAAAGGCTGAACATTATTATAATATTAAACCTATTATTATTATTTTTCAACTACAAACTTGAGTCGAGTAGTTTGCGCGCTTGACTAACGAATTTTATGGAAGAATCTCTCATAGCTTTTCAAACAATTAATGAATATCTCTAATGTTAAAAATAGTCAATAGTTGTTAATGTCAATTTTTAACAAACATACGCTGTTACCAAAAGTTCTGGAATATCTGTCAAAGAGTGTCCTAAAATTTAATGATAATTTTTTCTCTCTTAATTTAAAAGTTTGTCATCTAATGTCGCTATGCTCATGAAAGATATTCAACAACCTGTTGATATAAACATGTGAAGAAATTTAAACTCTATGTTTCTACTGGAGCAATATTTGATTTATTTTGACCAAAAGAAAGTTTTGATATAAAAATTGCAAATCACTTGGCTTTTATCGCCTTACTTACATCCCCACCTTAAATCAATTTTATTGATCTTTTATTATCTTTTGTAATGGATTTTAAAATGATATTACTTATTAATCATGATTTGAATAGTAAAAAATAACTAAAAATTATTTTCCTGTTTTATCATAATTGTTAATTAGAAGGTATAATCTCAAACTTAAGCGTTTTTATAACCATTTACTAATTTTAATGCGTTTATTTTTACTAACAAAGGCTACTTAGCTTAATTGTATTTTCTATACTTTCAATTGTATAATTAAATATGCTAATATAATTTAAAACCGTACTTGTTAAACCATATTTAAAACTCATTAAGCCAAAATTAAAAATTGACTTACACAACTATTGACTATTTTTCACATTATATCGTAAATATCTCCTACTAAAATTTAAATAGGTTCTTCAAAAATAATTGATATCTAACTAAACTCAAACACAAATAGGCAATTAATTACCATAACATGTGCAAGCTTTTGTATTCCTTT
The DNA here is from genome assembly GCA_902141385.1 of Timema californicum. Lineage (NCBI taxonomy): Eukaryota > Metazoa > Arthropoda > Insecta > Phasmatodea > Timematidae > Timema > Timema californicum. Next base: position 79,276 of record CABFOW010002534.1, on the reverse strand, counting down.
GTGAAACACTTCTGCGAAGTAAATTTTCGTTGTTCTGTTAAAAATAAAATAATCCTACAAGATTTAATATGAATGGAATATTGGCGCTGAAACGGCTCCTTGGCAGCTCTGACCTTGAACCACCTAAAGGAAATCCTTTTAGACAGTGTGAGGTCAACCCTGGCCGGTTGTCCTGTAACTCTTGTGAACAGATAGATTCTAGCTATTTGCCTCCTCCTGTTCGATAAATGACTTGTTAAGAAGCTCATCAGCTTAGCCTGGTGACGCAGTAGCTCCCGCCGAGGTGATTAATGTAACAAATACCCGTATCACTAATGTCCCGTCGGAGAGAGGAAAAGCTTGTTAGTTTCGGCTAACCTGTTTTAAAATGTATTTGATTGAAGTGGGAGGAAAAAACGGATGTTAAACTGGTGTCGACAAACTATATAATATCACACTATTTTATTTAACCTCTATTTTTTTTAACATTCAAACTCTATCAGCACAAAACTTACAATCTAACTTTACCTACTACACATTTCTAGAATCTAGTTATTTGCTGAGTGTACATACAGCATACTGGAACCTACTGTTTACTGAACAGTAGAATTGCTCGTCATCCCCAACCCAGAATCGAACCGAGCGTAAAACTTATGTTTTTGTTTCACTATTACTGCTAGGAAACGTACGAGTATGGGGAAACTATATTAACATGGGAAAACCCATATCAGTGGTCGCGAGGTCTAAAGCGTCACTCTAAAAGGCCCTACAGACGATCCGATCTGGTTGACCCGACAGACGGGCTGACCAAACCAGGTGTTATCTACAGACGACCTGACTTAGTGCCTGATTTTGTCAGGGTTTTTTTCTCTCTAAGAGACACACGCACCATGTCTCCTATATTAACCAAACACCAAAAAGTTGGGATAATGCTAATAACATCGCTAGGGATTAATTCCAGAAAAAGAAAAATGTGGGCAAAAAAATGGTTAATTGAACGGAAAAAATTCAGTCATAAAATGTTACTACATACACAATAGGCCTACTACTCGCACCCGTATTAGTAGTACAACTGACACGCCGATTCACCCGACAACGCTACAGACGTCACGATTTGATCGGACGGTCGTGCGGTTGGTTTCGCCGGCCACCCGACATCACCCGACATGAAATATAAATTTTTGTCGGGCGACACACCTACACACGATCCAATATTGCGCCTGATCTGACCAAATCGGCCCAACTACCTGACTAAATAATGTCTGTAGGGCCCTTAATGTTAGACTGGATTGCCGATGATGGGGAGATTGCGGTTAGAAACCCACCAACCCCACCCGCGTTTACTTATATGTTTATTTTTTTAAATAGTTTCACTAGGCGTACTTTACAAAATGGTTATCCAGTCTTCATCCACGAAAATGCGGGAGCATTTACTTTAAATTTCCACCTTCCTCATTCCTATTTCTTTAGAGTAATCAATGTATGCGTATAGCCCAAACGGGTACTAGGACGTGGGGAAAAACAAGAACTTGGGTAATCGCTATTTTGACTCTTCGCCCCGTGACAGACAGGTAGTACGGTCAATGTAATTTTTCCCCCACCCCATCCCGCTACCCTTTCGGAATATATTTTACACATTCAGTAAATCCTCACTAATCCTGTTAAAGATTAACCGGATGTCAGATAATCCGGATCGAAAATGGCATCATTTTGGCCTGCAAGAGGCTCTGCAATAGCAAGTTCATTGATGAGGTGGTGGTAGAGTTTGATCACAGAATGGACGAAGATAACGACCCACGTGGAAGAAGATCTATGAAAATATCAAATCATACAATACCAAGTCTGCTATATTTAGCTCGGCCAATGCATAGAGGGACACTAAAAAGAAAACTTAAGGGAATGCCTGGAAAATAAAAACTCTTTCAAAATACAGGTGATTTTGATTTTGAGGGGCTGTAGCCAGAGTGCTTTCAGACTGTATTAAGGACATCAGGGGGGACTAAGACCACGCAAGAAAATNGGGGGGACTAAGACCACGCAAGAAAATATACAAATTAGGTTTGAATTGGATTAAGGATATCATGGATTTCAGCTTCTGATAGAGGTAGAAATTGCTACAGATATTATTAAGAATTCTGCTATGAAAAGGGAATCAGATATATTGAATCAGATCGATCCACAATCAAGAAGAACATTCTTAGATCCGAAATATATTGCATTAATGCTGTTATCGTTATCATGGACTCTTCAACAAATCAAAAATTGCACGAGTATTCTGAAAACCTAAGAAATGTGAGAGAGATCCTAATTAAAAAACATCAACAACGGTTTGTCCAGAAAAAAACCTGTCAGTTTCATTAAACTTGCGCTATTAAGTTAAAAAGAAGTATATTTTCTGAGTTTTCTATCAATGAATACATGTATTGTATTGGTACACTTTTTAAATAAAGTTTCTAGAGTGATATTTTTTATTTGTTTTAATCAACATCACCTATCTCATTGAATGCGCATACATTTGTGTTCCCAGTAATTTTTTTCTCTTTTAGTGGTTTTGGTAAATTTCAACTTGTTTGGATGATTATGTTGGTATAATATTCAGTCTCGTCGTTATAAAGATGATATGTAAATTACCTAACTCCCTAATCCTCTCTTAGGGAGAGCATTGCATTAATATACTAAATACCTGATTCAATGTTCTAATAATCTAAGCCGTCACTCTCGTGTTAGACTTGCCTGCTAACGATGGAAAGATCGGGGTTCAAATCCCGGTCGAGTCTACCGAGGATGGTTTTTCCTAGATCGTTTCCCACTCTCCTACCGCACAAATGTGGGTAGATTACCTCTAAAATGCTTCCTTCCTCCTCCCTACCTCATTATAGTAACTATCATATATGCGTATAGCCTGAACCGGTAGCAAAACGCGATGATAGAATACAGCCTATCAAATTAAATATATTAATGAAAACAACTTTGTTAAATTTCAAACACTTATTTCAACATGACCACATTTTTAGACTCGAGTATGGAAGTCAAACCTACAAAATAATGCACCATACAATGTAAGCTACGGTGGTTCTATCGGACAATAAATACATATTTAACAGGGGGATTATTAGATAGATATTCTAACGGTCATATGAAATAAACATACAGTCAATTCAAGAAGTTTGATACATTATACTCAATCACGCCGTTCTCTTACGGTGTAGGCAAGAAACTGTGATTATAGCTTAAAAAATAAATCCTCACTGAATTTCTTCACACTTCCCTATCCTTGAATCCTCTCTTCGCTTCAACAATATCCATACATCGAATCATATATGCTCTTTTATTCTTAAAATTTCTAATTAAAGAAGTTTCACGATTAATTTTATCAAAATATTTTTTTAAAATTAAAATTAATTCAAAGTATCCATTATATAAATTGATTCTCGGATCCCCTGGGTACTGTTCATGGATCTCTTGAGATTCGTGGAGCACAGTTTGAGAACCCCTGAACTAGACGATAGAAACTGGGTGTATTTTATTTTCCTACATAGATAAATGTTTCTTGTGTCCTAACTTTCATTCACCTTCTGTTCCAAAATTTGTATTTTTTTTAAAAGAAACCCGTGGGTACGCGGAATAAACGCATGATCGTTTACTCTGGTTTTATGACGATGGGGTGATCGGAGTTCGAACCTCAGCCGGAAGTACTGAGGGTAGATTTTCCTAAAAGGTTTTCAAAGCTTCATGTCGAACCCAATAGCGTAAATATGTTGATAGTTCTTACATGGAGTAAGATGCTGTCAGCAAAAGGAGAAGAAAGACGGATGTTTAAATAGATCGGGTGGGGCAACAGTAATGTTAGTTAATAGTTTCAACACGATCAAATGAAACCAGAAACAGATTGCGTACGTTGGACGTCGGGCTCTTTCTGAAGACTTTCTTGACTGTCGAAATAAGGAGCTCATTGTGTTTAACAAGTAGGCGCGAGCAATTGAGAGTAATTGTTTCAATCAAATGTGGCATATGACTTCATTCTATCTATTACAACACGTCACTGGGAATAAATCTATTTTAAAAGGATTTTTTTTCACGAAATTAGTTTGAATATGGTCCAAGGAGAAATGTTTCTATTCTTTTTGCTGTTCCAGAGTTAAGTTGTTTTTAAATATTTGCCAGGAAAGACACAAACAAGAGCCAGGTGAATTTGTTTGGAATGAGCTAGCTATGAAATGTGTGTGGAAATATTCGTATGGACAAAACCAGTAATGAATGGGTTCTCAAGGAGTGCAGAGGTCGAATGGCCTAAGGAGTCACTCTCGAGTAAGACTGGCCTACTGAAGACGGGGAGAACGTGGTTTAAATTCAGGCCGGGTCAACTGAGGATGGTTTTGCTAAATGGTTCCCCACTCTGATTCCACGCAACTGTAGTCAGATTACCTCTAAAATACTTCCTTCCTCATCCCTACCTCATTTGAGTAACTATCATATTATATGTGTATATCCTGAATAGGTAGTTAGACGCGTAAAATAATATTATATATCTAGGAGGTATTTAGTCTTTTAAAAAGAACTAGTTTTTATAGTAAATATGTATGAATGTTTTTACTTAAATCATACCCAGATAATATTATCATAACTTCAGATATTACGTCTTCTTGTGAAAGCCCGTAATTTTTAATGGGAATCTGCGCATTGCGAGCTGTGCGCACGCGGACAGAGGGGTTGGTTTGGTTTTCCGTTGAAGAGAAGGTCGAGATTCGAACCTTGGTCGTGTGTATTGAGGGTGGTTTTTCTTTAATGTTTTCCCTCTTTCTCTCTACGCCAATTCGGGCACGTCTCCTCTTAATTATACCTTACTCACCCCTGCTACATGAATGTGAATATGACCTGCTTCGGTGGCCGCAATGACTAAGGCATCACTATCGTGTTAAACTAGACTGCCAATGAAAAGGAGATAAAGATTTAGATCCGGTTTGATGAACTAAAGGTTTTTTAAAACGGTTTTCCAGTCTCCACCTCTATAAATGCAGGTACACTTCCTCTAAATACAACCTTCCTCATCCCTAACTCATAAGCGTACAAATTAAACAGGTAATAAGACGCGGTGCTAAAAAAATCTAATGTGAGCATATGTTTATCCCGGACGGGTAGTAAGACGTGGAGCAAAGGAACCAATTCCTAGAAGTAAAAGCCGCGAGAACTGGCCAATGACCCTCCTCCCTCGTGTCACTGGGGTGAGCGCGCGGTATCGGTGGGCCGTGAATTATAATTGTGTTGCTTAGACGGCTCGTGTCGTGGTGTGAATTATTGTTAGCATTCATAACGACTAGTTTATGCCTCCGCGGAGGTTTGTTTGCAGCCACGCGTTTTTAAGGCGGGATAGAAGGGAATTAAAAACAGTATGTTTGTACATTTATTATAAAAAGCTTTTTTGGGGGGGGG